>JAQIWH010004010.1:0-18139 GCA_034695005.1 Cryptops parisi
GTAAAATGAAGTGCTTGTGCCGTTTATTTTCTTAAGTGTGCATTCATGATGAGTTATTGCAACAGTAAGTTTTTCCGGAATCGGTCTGTAAATCTGCATCAGTAAAGCCGGGTGATATTTGTATCACAAACTTGACTCACCCACCCTCCTTTTAACACTTATTTTCACTGAACAGTTTTGCACTGAACTCCCTTTGTACTTGTAAAGTCATTTTACAACTTTTTTGTGAGTGATTTTTTCGCGCGGCTATTGCAGGAAAATTATGGAAGTCATAGCCTATATTTATATATCATTGGAAAGATACTAAATTGGGCTTTCATGTAATAATTTTAGTTTTCGTCTAGCTTAAAGCGGTCCATAAGAAATTGCTCTTTGAAAATGGGTCACAGTTTTTCCGGTTATAAACACGTGTGTGTATTAACTGGAAAGCCAAGACTTCGCACGCTGAATCTTTAGTTATCATAGAAAAGTTGTAGCAATGCGCCGTGTTATGCTGGAAAGCCTGACAAATCTAGAACAATTGCTGTGTTATGCTGCGAAGCTTGAAAAAAGCTGTAACGATGCGCTGTGTTATGCTGAAAAGCCTGAAAAAGCTGTAGCAAGGCGCTGCACTATGCTGGGAAGCTTAACAAAGGATAGTATATCAGGAAAAGTGTATAATCAAAATACGTGGATAGGGAAAGTGTACATACAAGTATTTCATAAAACCCCTACACTAGTTGTATACATTATTAATTATTGATTATGAAATAATTAATTTGTATACAATACTTATTTATTATGATTGATTATTATGATTACTGTATGTATAGTGTCTACCATGAAACTCCAACATGTCCTGCTTAATTGAATGGCAATGCAGGGACACCCTGTATGTTAAGCTTGCAATGAAATGTTAATTTTATACTTTGATTAGGCGTTTCATGAAATAACAAAGTTTACGCTATTTTACTAACATTGTAAAAATATATACTATACTTATTAAAAATTCAGTTTCTCATTATCGATGTTAAATTTAGAATGCGCTATCGTACATTCTGTATCGATTTTTGTGTCATAACTATAAAACTATCGCATATGAGTTGAATGTATTACGCTATCATCTATTCTACTGTTGACATGAGTTATTGATCTCAACGACGTTTGAATTGTTCGTCACTTGTCATACGTAGCTCATGCAACGAGTCGGAATGAACCATTAAAATCATTGACTTGCGTTGCGAACTCAGTCGTTTGGTATTCATTCCATCAGTTTTGACTGGGCGATCAAAGTAATTAGATTTAGATTCGAAATGCTAATGATCCATTTGTCGTTTCTTTAAAACCCACCTTATCAGCCCGATTAAGGGTTTAAAAAGTTTGGAAAGTTCTTCGACCTGCATTACTATTCCTTGCATGATCGAGGATGATGGAGTCGCCACGTGGTTGTTTCATCCTCAACCACTTTAGCAGTATGGAGCAATTTTAGGCCACACTGTAGGTGGTATCAACAATTGTTAGCCAACGGGGGTTGATGTTTCAGGACGTTCTCTTCCTTGCAAGCAAGATGTCGAATACAAATGGCGATCAAACTTAATAAACTTTCTTTAGTGTTGTTGGAAAGAAAACAATGAAAAAACACATAGATAGCAGTGTAGCTTTTTATTGGATTATGGTGTTGGGCTTTTCTGAGGAATTTACCATTTTTTACCATTTTTTGACAAGTATGTAGTGTCGAGCCATCACTTGAATGAGTTGATTAAGTTTGTTTTATCTTTTAGGTTGTTTTTTTTTGTTGAAGTTTTATTTTTCGATAACATATTTTTTGTGCGTTGGTTTATGTCAATTGATTTCATTAAATAATTACGATTAAATTAGCAAAAATTGCGTAAACAATACAATGTAATAATTTAGTTATGTAATCAGATATATGATTTGAATGTTTTATAATGAAATCTTTGATAATTGGAATCCCTTTTGATCAAGTTCAACGATCGCATTGTATTGTCATATTAAAATACAGAGTGTTCATAGTATCTGTTTGCAATGAACACCCTGTTTAATGAAGATATTTTTGGCATGCATGTGAAATTAGAAGTATAGTATTATTGACAAGTAAGTGCGCTAAATCACTTTATTCGACAAGCATCTTAATGTGCCGTTAAATCAAATATTCAGTTAGAATGAATGTGTCGTTAGAATGAGATGCCGCATTAAAACTAACAATGTATTTTATTATGGTTAAGCTTGAATTTTTATGCCGGATAAAAACCAAATATGCCTCACATTCGTAATGGGATTTGTAAATATATGTACCGTTAGAACGAGTCTCGCTAAATCGATTGTTGGATATACCAGAGTTCACTGTTTTTAAGACTTTAAAATTAACTAAGAATCGATTCCGATTTTCCAATGTGTTCAGAAGTTTAACCTTGGCCTTAATGAATTCCAATGAATAGTTCTTTCGTCTGAAACATTTTAAAACAACAAAAACACATTAAACGGTTTGGGTTCGGCTAATAACAGTTGAAAGAAAAAATAGACATATTGGAACAAAAACCCACGGCTTGGAAATCGATGTGCTGTTGGTGAACAAAACTTGACAATTTTGTTTAATCGTCTTGAGTTGACAATGGAATGGAAAATTTGCTACTTCCCCTCGAAGAAAAAAAGGATTAAGATATAAAAGAAGAGGATTGGTAGAAACTGTTTGCTAAAGGGCAATGGCCCAAAGACAAATTGTTTTCATTCCACTTTTAATATTGATTTCGAGTTGGTTTCATTCATCGGTGAACAACAAATAATTCATCAAAATGTACCAAATGAGTGGATCATAATGATGATGATGATGATGATAATGATGGTGTTCGTAAGGTGGAGATTTGTAAGAGAAATTCATTTTCATTTCAAGAAGTTCAATAAAATCTATGTTAGCATTGCAAGGAAATTGCTTCAACTATGGACTTTTCACATTTGTGCGTGTGGACAAATGAGAAAATGATTAGTTCGGCTTCTACGTATTTGTTTTTCATGTGAGTGATGAAAATTTGTTCTAAAAAAAGTTTCGCTTTGTGAAAGTGAAACAAGTAGAAACCTAGAGGGTATCATGAAATTTTTTGTTGTATATTCAGGGAATTCTCGAAATGTATGCGAGTACCATATGTGTAATTTCGCTATTATACGACGAGAGAATTTCTCCCAGATGCTCGATGAGCGTTAAAAATATTTCGCTATTGTCATATTTACAATAGCGAAACAATATCGCTAAATTGTTCGATTTCGATGTTCGATTTTATGACTAAACGTTTGTGCAATTACTATTTTTCTTTTATATATTGTTTATTGTCAATGTTACACTCTCGAGGAGTAAATCAATACAAATAACAGATTTTGTTTTGGGCGTTGCCATGTGCATCACCTACAGGAAAATTATAAATATTTCTCACTGAGTTTTAGATGTTACCATGGATATACCAACCCACTGAAATGATGTTTTTTTCTCATCGCCCATCATGGATCCATCAAAGAAAAAACGTGTTTCGTTTTCTTCATGTCAAATGTGGAATTTTAACTTAACTTTGAAATGTGCACAAAAATTGGTGCAGAGTTTCCTAATAGGAGTTGAAAGACAATTCCAGTACTGAGTGGTATTTTAGGAAAAGCGGTTAGTTTCATATTTGGATTCAGATGAATCGTTGCGAATAGATGCCAAATGGCAGATGAATAGTTGAACAGCTTTCACAATGTGTACCCAACATGCTGAGTTCAAATTGTTCGCTGTAGTTAAAGATATTTCGTTATATGCGATTTTTTTTTACTTAGCTGACGTTTTTGCAGAACTTTCGCCTAAATCGAGGACTACCTGTAGTGCGAATATGTTTCGTATTATTACGAATGGTGTATAAAACTAATTTGAATACTCAGAATAAGATGGTCCGATAAGTTAAGCAACCATAAGATTTCTTAGAAAATAGCATAATGAGAAGTCAACACTTTAATGCGAATATGTGAAATACTGTACATGAGAAGTTGAAAAGGTTCCCCGAAAATAAAAGTAGGCTAATGTATGTACTACGTACACTATTTTAATTTTCCGGGAACTTCTTGAACTCCTCACGCACACATGTTGAACACTTTATTCATTCATTTCCAAGCGTCATTTTTTCTAAGATTTTAATGGAAAATGGTTCTTTGTCAACGAAAGATGAAGTGCACGTGACACATGATTGACGAGTAAGAAAAATGGATTTTAATGGATTTGTTTCTCGTTCCATTTGTTTAATTTTCTTTTTACATAACTTTTTTTTTGTTTACATGAAAATATCCACGTCGATAAATACTTGAAAAATACTTTTTTTATTGATTGGTAGATTTACATTTTATTTGCGACATCGTTGAGAGTTATGGATTGCCTATTTATAGCTATAGTTGAATGAAATATACGTATTAGATGTACCGGTCATAAATAGGGACACTACTCATTACTAATTTTTTAAAATTTAGGGATTCAGCAATTCGTCATTTTGATGATTCGAAAGTCTAGAAAGGTTTACACGTAACCCCACAAGTTTATTTAATCTAATAAACACCAACGAAAAATGTATATTGTCGAAGATACACAATCGATGACGTAATCATAAAAGAAACTCCAAACTCCGATTCATCGAATTGACGATTTATTTTTCATTAGATGCTAGGGAAGCAATATATGAAAATAGAATTAATATGCCTCCAAGGAAGATTGAGTTACAGGCCCCGGTAAATGATTTTTCAGAAGTGAATTAAAAATTTATTGAAAAATAGGAAACAAAAATGAACTTCCAATGAGGTTTCTTATATGCGATTTGAAAATGAACTATTGGTTGAGAAATGACAAAGGTCAATTTACCACTTGAATGTAATGTTAATTACATAGGTTTTATTTATTGAGAAGTTGAAAAAAAAATACGAAAATAAATTGTTAACCTGTGATTTAGTAATTGAAGGGCTCCGGGAAATATAATGATAAGCCACACTTTTTTTCAAAAATGACATTTTCACAAATACTCTATGGAGTTAATCACCAGAAAAACGGCTCTTTTGAAAAATTTAAAAAATGTGACTTATTATTATATTGCCCGAAACCCTTCAATTTGACTATTACAATTAATTAATGATAGCGAAATCGCATATATGAAACTCGCTTAACATTCATGTAATTCGTTTTATAAATAAAAAATCAATTTATGATAGAATTAACAATTAATACCGGTATCGCAGTAACACATAATTCTGTGTTGAGAACAGTTTTATATGGAAAATAAATCTAATTTGTCATACTGTATAAACATAGACTAAAGAGTTTCATGTATCTCTTTAGTCTATGGTATATAAGTAAAGCTTGTTTTTTTGTTTCTTCAAAGGTGTCACGAATTTCTGTAAACCGTGAACATGAAATTGACTTTTGTGATATCGATAGAGTGCTTACGAATTTATTTTTTGAATATACTGCATATATGTTTTTTTATATACATATATCTTTTGATTGCCAAAAGCACTTTGATGGAACAACTTTAATAATAACGTTTTTTTATTGAGGAATGTCTTAAAATATTGTGAACGCAAACGAATCGACATTTTTTTTACGTACATTATTATTTTTGTTTTTGGCTTGAATTGAAATGTCATCGATGGTTGCTTGGGAAATGGAACTGCGTTTTCGTGGATTGCTCAGTAAATCTTTATTGAAGGAAAAGATCACGTGACACTGCATTGTCAATTGAGGGGGATCAATTGGTGGTGGATGAGGATAAGAGTAGGGACGCTATCAGATCTCAATTCAAACTTTTGCTTTCGATCGAAGACAAGCAAGGACTTGTCTCGTGATGTTGATGAGGTTGAGGTGGAGTTGGCGAGATTTGATCTTCTTCGTTGCTGCTGTCTTTGCGTTGGCACGTGCTTTTGACGAGTGATGACATTTGAGTCGAGTTGGAAAAACGACGACTAGTTGTTCGTTTGCGAGGCAAGTTGCGAAGTTTCCACCGATAGAACGAGCGTTTCATAAGATAGATGACCTGAAAGAATGAGTTAAATGAAATTTGCTCTTTTTTTTGTATAAGGGTGAACCATTTGACTAGAACTACCACTAGGCGATGTCACTGAGCGCAGATTCGTTTATATACCGTATAAAAAAAATTTGATTTTTAAATATTAAATTGAGTTTTTAGCATCGCCTGAAACAATGGTTCCCAATGAGTGATTACCAAAAAGATGATTATCTTTTTGGTTCATATTTTTATACAAGGTGTCCGAAAAAAGAACTCTGGCGTTTTAAATGCCAGAAATTAAATTAAATGAAGTTTTAAATGAAATATCATGATTGATGTTTTGAAGAAAAGGTTTATGTAGCATATACTGTTATGTCACGAGTTGTTGTATCTGTAACTCAATATGTGCATTATTTAAAACCCTGTAGAGATTAAAACGGAATTCCTTGACAGCAATTGCAGTTTATACCAATGCTGGCAATGATGTTTATAAGAAAATAGCTCAAATCTTTTAATCTAGACTTGGAAAATTCTTAGTAGTTCAGAAACATTCACAAAAGACATAATGCTATATCCCTAAGAATTTTTTCCAGTTTAGATTAACAGACCACGGTTTGGCTGTTGTTTTTCTATGGCTTTGGGTTTTATTGGGTGAAACCATTACTGCAGCACTGCGCGTCCGTACAGTTATATGATCGATCAGTGCTGCTAGCTGGTGGACACCAATTGAACTAAAATTTGAATAATTTCAGTGTATACAATAAAATGATTTTATAAATATCCTCAAAACACCACCAAAGGTAGTCCACATAGAAAATAAATTCCGTTTATAACTCCGGTGTTTTTTCGGACACCCTGTGTTTTTAGTCTAAGTTAAAAATCAATAAATAAATAAATGAATAAATAAAATAACGGCATTAACTGTGGAAAGTAAATGTCTGGTTCGATGTCGTAGAAGATTTTTTTTTCTTGGCATGCAAAATTGGATGACAACAAAATTTTAACATAATTGAATGGATGTCGTCCTCACGTGTTGTACGACGTTGAAGTCTGTCGAAAAGTGTTGCGTAGTTGTCGACTATTGCGGTCCATTTTTTTCTGCAATTTGTATTGAGCGAAAGTACGGTGGAGCAGCTGCAAGATCTGCACAGAAATAGAAAATGAAAAGGATAGAAACAAAAAGGAAAAAAACAAATTTGTTTTAAGACACGTAGATAAATCAAACAAAATACTTTTCTGTTTTAATGACTGTTATACAGGGTGTTTCTAAAATCTTTAACTACTCTACTTTAATGAAATCATTGAAATTTATTTACGGTATACCTACATTTATTGTACAAAAAAAAACCCATGAAGGTGAATATACAGCAATAGTGGTATTATTGTGAATTCATGGAAAAATTAATAAACATGAACGAATAAAATCAAAATAAATAAATAAAAAATGAATAAAAGTTTGTATAGAAATTTTGCCTTTTGGGGGCAAATGTCGAATGAGCGAGTTTCACGTCGAGCAATAATGTTCCGCAGGGTAGCTTATTGTTATTCTGGTGGAAATTTTATTATGAAGTTTTTTTCGTTTCGGCTCGAAAACCGATATTAAATTTACAAAAATTGAAGAAAAAAATTTGCTTTAGTTAGGATTTAAATGTTCTTATAGTCATGCAATGGTTGAATTCTTATAACGAGTTTTTACGTTATTGTTACAACACTTTCATTATTTTTACAAAAAAAAGTGCTAATAAACTGAAAATAAATAAAACATGAAATACAACTTCCAGACAGTTTCATTCCACAGTTATATGCATTCAGTTTAAATTGTGAAATAATAGTAAATTAAAATATAAAAACAAATCATATACATTATTTTACATCGAAAATTAGTGTACTATACAAGTATTGTACACGTTATACCGAGTATGGTACATTTGGATTTAGTATATTAATACTGACTAAAACAACATATTACGACACATTATATTTAATTAAAGTGACACTAACCTCTCCATTGCCGTAACAAAATATCAGCGCCACTAAGAAACCCTAGGGACAATAAAGTAAAACATATTTTAATACATATGTACTGCATATGTGCATACGTATGCTTATGTATATGCATATGTATGTGCTGTGTACAGTATACGCTTATAATATATGTACAGGCAGGTAGATATAGCGTGTTTAAGGAGCGCGCCGACTGTCCAGATAATATATGTACAGTTTATGTATAATGTCTGTATATGTATCATGCATATAGTACATACCTGCAATCCATCGAGCAGATAATTAACGTAAAGATATGCTTCCAACCAATTGCAAGGTCCCGACGAGGGCCTATAAATAGTGAAGACGAAATGGACACCAAATAACGGGACCAATACTAATGTTGCCCGAACTGCTTTTCTATAATACAATAATACGGAAGTTTATATCATTAATGTGAATTAATTTATAAAACGGTTTATTTTCATGTTAAAATGGTTACCTATATTGACTAGGTTCATTAGTGTGGGTGGCTCGGAGTTTTGTGACTAGAACTCTAATTATATTGCACAAGAATAAAAGGTTGATCTGAGTCAGACAAAAAAAAACATACTGTATAAACGGGTTTTTGGCAAAATGAAGTGTGATATATATATTATTATTATTATTATTATTATTATTATTATTATTATTATAATAATGAAAAATAAGGATAAAGTCAATATTGGTTATTACCACAAGGCTAAGTAGATTCGGACCGTTGACAATCCATTCATACTTTTCCACTGGAAATGTCCAGCAACTGTAATAGGTTGAGTCAAAAAGTTTGGTTACTGTTTGCTATTATTTCATTAGTAGTGTTTTTCACTTATTTTTTGGTTCATTGGATTTAATGCCTTTTAATAATGGATGTTTATAATTTTTTATACAGGGTGTCTACCATGAAATGCCAGAATTTTATCGTATTCTCACAAAATAAGGAATAAAGATGTAGCCTATCAGATGTGGCAAATCTCAGTCATATCAAGTTTAATAAAAAAAATCAATATACTTCCACGTGAGCTCAATTTCACGTGGACATCACATGAGTTGCATCTCTCTTAATGCTTATCTCACACTACGAAACTGCTTCTGTGCATAGCACCCGCATCTTTCCTGAAGTGACACAATTTGCGTTGAATGATAACAACGTCCAACGGTGGCTCGAGAAGTTGGGACTTCTGTAATATGGTGGAAATCCTTCAAACATGAAAAAAAAGGGTACTTTCCGGTTATAGCGAGGCCCGTCTGATGTTGCTATTTGCTTGTACTTGGCTATGGGTTTATTTTGTAGGTTAGGTTAGGAAAACAAAAAATATCATAAATTCAATACGTTTCTTTGTTTTTCCCAACCTGACTTGCAAAATAAACCTATAACCAAGTAAATAAACTCATAAGAAAATAGCAACATCAGACGGACCTCGCTATGACCGGAAAGTACCAAACAAGTTTGCTTTTTCATAAACACACTCAAAAATCATTACACGATAGACACCCTATATATATGCTATGAACAAACATTTTGGAACGTTGTGAATGTTTACCGTTCATTGGCCATATCATCAGTGGCTCTTAAAATACAGTAAATGATGATTGGCACAATTGGGAAACCTACATCGATAAAAAAAAATATCGTTACATTTTAATTCGTTCAATTTATACAGCGATCCCCGCTTTTGTGTTGTTAATTTTCTCTTGAAAAACTAGAATGCCGATTGAAAAAACGTTAACCGAAAATTAAACTTCCCGAAACTAACCGAAAATCGATTTTCCGTAAGAATTAATTGAAATCGAATTAACTCGGTCCAGCAGTCTCCTGATTATAGTGAACCTTATACTATAACACAGTATCTATACTATAACACAGTATAAAGTTTACTATATTAAACTTTATATATGTTATAGTATAGTAAAGTTTATTTGATTCTATCCAATTTAATCTATCACACAGCCAGGGCCAACGCTTTTGTACTTGGTTACCGGTACTTTATACTGTACTTTGTTGAAACTTTATATTCGGTTATAATGTACTTTAATTATACTTGACAGAATATTCTATACTTGGTTATAGTACAATTTATATTTTAAACCTGGTTATGGTATATTTCACTCGGTTGAAAGGTTTTCTTATTCGTTTATCTGTCCATAAATTTTACATAAAAAAAGTTGTTTAAACAAAGAAATTATTTTTTATTTACCCACGAATGAATGGATAAAATAACAAAACAGCGTAAGACCGGGGATAGCTGTATTATTTTTGTGCATTTTGTCGATATCTAATGATAACTTACCCCATCCTATGAAATAATACAAGAGGAGATGTTTCTGCTCAGTGAAAGCAGCGACGATAAGTTTGTGAAGATAGAAACCTTCGCATAACATCCACATGTAGTTAGTGGCTCTCGTGTATTTTGTAAGGACGAACAGAACCTTACAAGCATCCTGAAAATGTCCAATTACAAAGAAGTATCAGCCTTTTTTTCATTTTCATTCAAAAGAGGATAAAATTTAATCCAGATTAGACTCTCGGATGACGTTGTTTTTTCATATTTTAAGTACTCCAAAATAATGGGAAATTTTCTCTTGGTTCTATGGGAAACGACTTTTTGGCTTTATAATCTTTGTGATGGACGAGTTTTTAATGACGATAAGAAAAGTAACATCATCATCCCTAAGTTTCCGTTATTACGTAACTTTAGAAAATAAAATTGACAGTCAGTTTTCTAATGTGCTCTTTTTGCATTATCATTCCAATAACGTTGTTTTGATTTTTTTTTGTGTCTGTAATGTACTGTATATAGTGGTGTTTTGACAGTTATCTTATAAAAAAATGGAGGTCATAATTTTTTTTTCTGCATAACGTTTAGATAAAAAGATGATATACCATTATCTTAAATGTACAATAAATGTATAGATAACCAAATTTATTTACTGAATTTTCGAGAACGATTGAACTCGCATCCGGATTGGTTTGTTCCAATTGTCTCAATACGATGATGTTCTTAAACGCAATGAACACGATTCCATTCATGAAGATGGAGATGAATAGGTTTTTGTGCATTGTAATGCGAGGCACTCGCAACTGCCTAAAACAAATCAACAAAAAGCATATCAATTAAAAATCCTTTTTTTTATCGAATAATGGCTCAACGAATGCATGAGATTTGAGGTACACTACTACATTAATACATCAAGTTAGAATACAAAATTTTAAAATACAAATTTTGATGTTTTAAATCGGGATTTGAAATCAATTGTGGGTCTTGTGAAATGACGTCAAAGGGTGTAGACAGTTGAAAAATGGATATTTAACGAGTGTATAAATGAATGGGACAGATCTTACGCTCCTACTTGTACACATAGAAGATGAAGAGTGCGGGTGCCAAGGCGATGAGGGACACCCCGTAAGCCCAGATGTGGGTGTAGTGACGCACTTTGGCAGTGTCTCGATCCCAACAAGCTGTGTAATTGGTCCATTCTCCACTGGGGACAATTTCGTTAGACTCCCACCGGCTTCCGTTTTCTGTGCAGAATTTGCGCATTCGTCCTGTCATGGGCAAAACAAGACGACAAGAGGTTCATTTACCAAACTGTGAATCTCCATTCGCTCATTCAAAGAAGTGAAAAAACTGTCGTGAGAGTTGTCGGTTGGTATCGTGAAACTTCTATCGGTTTGGCCCCTTGCCAATTTTTTTTTATATTATATTTGTGGTGTTTGTTTTTTTAAGTGGTTGAATTTCTTCTGTTTGTAGAACATACTGTCTCTGACAAATTTCTTTGTTCCAAGTGGAATGAGAATTGAAAAATCGTGTAAGACAATATGATTGTCATTCGATTGCTTTAAAAATATCGAGTTTAGTTTGTGATGGTTTTGGTTTTTGTGTATGGTTTACTTCCATGTGTATATATGATGTTACATCTCAAATTATTTGGATTTACGCAGTACGCAGTTGGATAGTTGAATGTAGTATAATTAGGTGCTTACTGCCACATGATGATGGATCTGACCGAAAGTGGATGTACTTTGGACATTCTGTTTCTGCATATCCTCCAGCTGGTGCGTCGTCAAAGCAGTTCCAACTGTCCCAAGTGCGAGGACAATCTGTTGGATCTGTAACATTATTTCAATACATGATAAGATATGTTTAGTGAAAATGTATATTAATGGTCCTATACTATGCGATAGTCCCCTATTTACGCGAGATGTATTTTTGACATTTGGTCACTATACGATGAATGAAACTTCCAAAGTTGTTCGTTGTACGTATGTGTGTAAAGTTTGTTATCATACGATTCTGTGCGTGATTCTACACGCGATCAATGTTCTCATTTATTGTGTTACAGATCCTGTGACAGCAGAATAAGAAGTTTTGTGATTCATTATTAGAATTGAGAGTGCGATTCAATCTTTCTAAACAATTTTTCTGTGAGGAAGAAAAACTTAATGCAAGAAATAATTAATGCGCTGTTTTCGCAAAACGTAATCCTCCCATAAATCGAGAAATTACATGTCTATTAATTATCGCATGTGTGAAAAAGAATAATTTTCTCGCCTTAAACGAGCATCTGGGAGAATTTTTTTTCTTTGCATAATAGCAAATTCGTATACATTGAACTTGCGTGATTCAAGAAGGTTCTGTATGCAATTTTATATTTCATGATTTAATCCTCTAGTACAAGATACATATCGAGAAACTTCTATATGATAGTACCTCGCTTTACGGTACTTTGCTAATACGGCGCTTTTTCAAGTACGGTACTGTATATTATTAATTTTATTATTTTAGGCGCTTATACTGTTTTAGACGGCAGCGCTTTTATTTTTTTATTAATATAACTAGAAATAAAGCTTGTGGTTGGTATGATAACCACGAGAAATCGAGAATTATACTCTGTTTACACTTATGTTGCTTCGCAACAATCGTTGGTAATGGAATGGTACCCAACCATATAAATATAGTATGTCATGCGGTTCATTGTTGTAAACTGACCAATTTCAGAATCATTCTGATGTAATTGTTTTATTACCATCTTTATTGTTCAACCTGGTTGCTACGGTGAACCCCCATGGGGGATAACCATAAATGTGAGAGCGTTTATGACGCACATATCTGGTTAATTATTAATTTTATATTAACAGTTAATTTTTCTTGTTAAGCGATTTTATAAGCTTGGCGTTGATCATTATAAGCTTATTTGTATATCATTTTGGTTTGGACGTGCTAAAGATGCACAAACACTGAAACCGGGAGTGTTTTTTTTTCTTCAAAACAGTTGATGTCAGTACGTGCCTGGGGTGCCGAGTCGATAAATCACGAGATTGTAAAACTGGTAGGTGTGAGTGGACTTACCGGGCGAAGGTGGTTTGCTGAGCATGTCTCGACAGCATCTCAAAGCCGCCGTGTGACACTCGCGCCATAGAGACTTGTGTCTGTCCGTGCTAAAAGTGGTGTAGATGAGGCTGTGCTCGTCGTTGATGTCGTAATCCTGGGGCTTGACGAGTACCCTCGTGTTGTTGGAATCCTTTCGACAAACGTGGATATTGCAGTTGGTGTGATTGTGACGGTGACCCAAGCACGGGAACAGTCTCTTCTCCTCCGGAATCACGTGTTGGGGGAGGTAGAAGTAGCATGTGAGACTGGTGAAAACGTTGTAAGCCTCCTCCGAACAGTAATATACCTGGTAGGAGTACACGGTTCGACATACCACCGGTGATGATGATGACGGTGATGAATATGATGATATTGTTGTCACGGTTGGCGACGATGAACTGTTAAGAGTGCTAAGATAGTACACGGATGTCCAAGAGGAGGTGGAAGTGTCTCCTGATACCCGATAGTGAGCGAAATTGAGCTACAAGATGTCACAGAAAATGGCATTAAATATCTTAGGAACTTCAGCTATTGATTCATAGCATATTTTAGGTTAAGTTATAGTGAGCCAAAAGTCGTAGTCTTATTGCTTACCCAGTATATAAAATAAAGAATGTTAATCACAGATAGCGCCATCTTGATTGGAAAGGTGACTCATGTTAGTAAGGAGTAGGTATGATCATAAAATCGTGATCACGTGATTTTTCGCCTCTTTTTTCTTTATTTTCAAGCCGTGTTGTGTTTTTCGAGTTGAGGATAAGATCCAACATGGCGATTTTTTGTTACCCAAAAGTTTTCAGTACGTTTCTTTCCTGTCGGGATAATAAGAAGAAAAAAAACTATAAACTTTTGGGGGAGCATTGAAAACAATAATGATTATATTATGCAGAAAAATTTAGTACATGAACATAAAAACAACGTAACATCCCGATCCAATAATGGGGGAGTAGCGAAAAAAAAAAGAAATTATTTGGTGTTGGGTTTGGCTGTTTACGACTTTGAGTTTACAGACATTTCCAAAGGGAAAACAGAATGATGACACAAGTTGGGGTTCTTTTCAGGTTGTTTTTTTTTTTTTTTAATATATATTTTTATTTCTGAAGGTTTGCCGTTGGCTACCTTCCAGCAAAGTGTAAAAAGTCAATGGCTAAAACGTAATTTTGGGGAATCACCTTCAGCGAGTCCATAATTTGAAACGGAAGAATGATTCTGGAACTCAAAGAAACATGATGTGCAGAATAAAAAGAGGAAAAAAGCAGGGGAACGTTTATGTTGAAGAAATTTCTTTTGGAACTATCGACGATAGACGTATGTATTCATATAAACGGAGTTTTGGCTATTACTATAAAACTCAGTGTGAGATTACATATAGACTAGAGATTTGTCTTTATATAGGGAATCTCCCAATAAATTGCTATACATGTACAACTCAATGTCATAAAGTTGTAGTACAATGTCAATGTCACGTGTCTTTGTATAATAAATAGAGTCAGCGTAGATAGTGTTATGGTAGTTAGGTTTGTTTTATTTTCTTAACAATTTTTTTGTAGTCGTAGTAAAAAGGCCGTTTCAGTTTTCTTACGTTCCAAAAAAATTATGTTTTTAAACGTATGTCTTAAGGTATATCGACCCGCATTAGTTTCCAACATGTTTTTAAGTTCATCAAACGAGTTAATAGAAAATTTAAATTGGCCGAAAAAGCTCAAAGACATCCTGCCAGAAAGGAAATTGAAAATGAATAGAAGTAATGAGGCTTATTTCAAAATCATGAATATATGTTATGAATTAATTTAGGAATAGATAAACTCTCTAACGTCGTGGATCGCGAAATGTTGAAGAACTTTGCAATGACGAATAAAGGCCATTTTAAAATTCGCGAATGAGAGAAGACATTGTGTCGTGAATAAAGAGGTACAGTACTTGATAATTGTCTTATCGCGATTATAAGAAAACTTGCGAATAAACTAGCGAATAGTAAGTAAGTGTGATGTGATGAGTACTGTGTGATGTGATGCACAAAATTTTCGACAATATGCACAACAAAATACAGTACGTACAGTACGGTAGTACCAACTTTGAACGCTTTCCTTTATAACCCAGCAAATAGCTACAATTTGGTAACACTTTCCAGCATAACACAGCGTATCCATATTTTTTCAGGCTTTTTAACATAACACAGCGCATTGCTACAGCTTTTTAAAGTTTTCCAGCATAACACAGCGCATTCTGATTAAGATTAGCCAGTATTCACCTCCCTCTATCTATCTTCATTTCTATCCGGAATGGTCCGGTACGCTTGGTCCATCAAAAGTTGTCAAAGCTGCTTTATTTATACTTAGTGCTTGGTTGCTGCTCACGTGTCAATGCAGCGGTGACACCTAGCGACATTTTAATAAAACGAAATCTTCAAAAATCTAAGTCATGTTTCAATTGAAACCGTGCATGGCGCGGGGGAAACTTCTGGTCGGTACAGATTCGTCAGCATAGAAAATGATACATAAAATATACAGGAAATATGAAGGACTTCGGGCAATATAATGATAAGTCACACTTTTAGAAATTGTTTGGGAGAGCTGTTTTTCAGGTGAGAAACTCCATAAAATACTATGACGAGCAACAAGGTGATTCTTTGAATTATGCTGCCATTTTCTGGAAAATTTATGAAGTGGTAAAATTACTAGCTAGAAACAGTAATGAGGGACCTTTGGTAAAAATATCATTTTTTTAAAACGTGTGACTTATCATTATATTGCCCGAAGCCCTTCATATATGAAAAACATCGAAATATGTATGTTTTTGTAAAAAAAAATTTTTCGAAGCAAATTTCGCAAATCGATTGGTTAGATGAGTAGCTAACTTTTGGTGATTGGATTGGTTCTTGAAGTTTAAATATATTTTTATTGCTGACATTTTTCTTCAAGTCCATTTCATCAATGATTTGAAAATTAAGTAAAGTTACCCGCTTTGTAAGAACGAGTTCTTCGTGTTTTGATCGTCTTACGTGTTGAATAAAACATTTGTATGAAGATGTCTAAAAATAGTTTTTTTTTTACCAAAAGGCAGTTTTTTCCCCGAAATTAAGTATAGAGTTTCGTTAAGTTGAATTGTTGGTTTCTTTTAAAAAAAAAATAAAGTGAATGTTAAGTTTTAATTTAAAAACTTTATAAAGTTAAAATATAATTTCTGACTTCTTTTTTTTAAAATAAAAAAACAACCTAAATTTTTATCAATGAAAAAACAGATATTTTGATAAGTAGAGTAACGAGAATCAATTGCTTAATCTCTTGGAACGTTAACTACCGTTAGGCCTACTCGTGAAAAGTGATTTAAAATGTTTTTTTCTAATCTACCCAACCAAAGGAAGTCATTGAAAGAGATTTTAAGTCCGGAACTGGAAGTCTCATCTCCCGGTCCAAGTCAGCAATAATGGAAATGTTTTCAGAAAAAAAAATGTTGGAATGAGACTTTTTTTTTGTGGGTACAGTGAAGATGGGCACATTGCCAGAAAAACACTGGAGACAACTAAGACATTGAGTGGTGTTAGGATCTTGAGGAAGAATTAGAATACTGTATTTTTGTAGTACTGGTAGAATTTATGGACATCAGGCGAGACTTTCCATCGCGATATTCATCGTGGATTCGTGGGTGTTACTTCAAAGGTTCACCTTGTTTCCATCTCAGGTGTGCGTTTTCCAAGTTTTTTTTCTTCTTGGAAGTTGAAAATATTTAAAGAAAAATGTATGTTGTAAGAAAAGTCTTTAAGCGCGTCATTTCGTCAAGTATATGACTTGGAAGTTTCCACTCGAGTGTCTAAGAAAAGCGTTTGTCTTCTAGCACCTGCCAGATGCAAATGTTTGGAATGTACCAAATCTCACCGTGAAATTCAAGGTTTTCTCTCAGTTATACGTGTACAATCTTTATATTTATATTTTTATTTTTCTTAAAGCAATCTAAGTAGGGATCAATAGTATTAAGTAGCTCGTTACTAAATACAATCCAAATGGCAATAAAACAATGTATACAATATACAGAAACTAATCTTTTTCTTGTTTTTTTAAAACAGGAAAAAATTTTTTTACGAAATTACAGTATTTAAAAACGAAATAGTAACAAAGATGAGAAAATGAAAGTAAAACAATATTAGTTTTTAACTTAAAAGTCTTGAAACACAAATTAATGTGTTTATATAACGCTTTATTAAAAGTGGTGGATATATTTCTCTAACGTAGACCCCACGTTCTAAATCCACGCAGCAGGTTTACTATAGCAACCAGGGTAAACAATGAAATTCACGGGATCGCATACGGGAACTCGAAAATATTGAAAAACGAAAATATAGAAAATTGAAAAAAATATCGAAAATCGAAAATATCAAAACTCAATAAAATATTTTTATTGATCGAAAAAATCAATAAAAATATGGGAAATCGAAAAAATATCCAAAAATATCGAATATCGAAAATGGAAAATACCGAAGACCGAAAAAAACCAAAAATTCACGCAGGTTTACTATAGCAACCAAGCCAAACAATGATATTCACGGGAAGCATACGTATGTTTACAGAGCTATTATCACATTCCACGTGTCATAAAAACACCGCAAATGATATTAATGACTATTAATTCATTAATAACTATTATGACGGCATGTGTCATAACACATGCCGTCGATAGGTGGCGTATGTCACGCCAGGGCAATCATCTAGTATATTAGAAAAAGTGTGTGGAGAAGTTAGAAAT
>JAQIWH010004011.1:0-18137 GCA_034695005.1 Cryptops parisi
AATACTTAAATTATGTTTTTTTTATTAGTTTATGACTACTAAAACACGTTACAGTAATTTTTAATATTATTGAATGTCTTAATTTATTAAAAAAAGCAATTTTAAAAACCACTTTTTTTTCACGTGACCAAGAAATGCACCACGATTGGAGTGACGTCATATTCTATAAAGTGTTAATATTTGCCCATTTATATGTATGCTTCGAGCAGGAGCAGCTGAAGAAGCAGCTCTTTCAAACACTCGTCAACCACCACAGCTAAAGACCTGAACAATAGTATACTGCTATAATCCTACCTGTCAATAACAATCTACTAAATAATGAAACGATAAAGATTTCCGTGTTGGTGTGTTTTTCGCGTGTCATTGGCTAAAAACGTGCCTCGTTATATGACGTCATATGATACTCATATGACAAGCCATCACATGCCACTCAAATAATGTCTTTTGGAACCCGTCCCAAGGCGACCTTGCAAAGAAAGTGAGTCATTTAAAGTGGTTTTCATAAACCATAGACATAAACAAAGGGGGAGATTGGTACAATATTTTTACACGGACCGATGATCTCATCTACTGTATAATTCTCATCTAGTTGAATACGTCTTATTTTTACGTGCAATATTACGTATTTAATCTACAGTATTAATTACTCATAATTTATCCAAATTAAACTTTACACCCCACCCCACCCCAACATCTTATCTCGCACTAATAAGTACGTCGGATGAAGAAATGTTAAAGCGCAATATTTATTTATTTATTTATTTTCACGATCCTAGAGGGACCAAACAAAGGTAATACAAAAAGTTGTAAGAAATATATTGCAGGAATCGGATGAGAGTATTAAGAAATAGAACATAACTAATTTATAAATTGAAATGTGCAAAATTCTTATAAAAAAAATATGGTGTTTTGGATTATGCAGGTTTGCATGGCGAGCTGCCCAACAAATTCTCATGCACTAACATTGCTTGTGCATTTTTTCCCTTTCCTTTCTTGATGTAAGACATTACAGATAGGCCTACTCAGATTCAAGATGGATATTGAACAACAAGCTTGATTCGGACTACATCGAATGAATATTACAAAAGAAAATTAATTATTATTGTAAATATCAAACACCCTTTACATATATCACGTTACATGGTATAGGCTTTCAAATAGTTTACATAAACCACTTTATTTTTTATTTTTAGTTGTTCAAATGAAAAATAATAGTTCTCACAGTCATTTGTGATCAGTCAATCGCCAAACACAATTCAGGACTTTATGATAGGCTGGTAAATGTTTTTTTTATTTTTTTTTATATCAAATGCCATGAATATGCTTTGCTAAGGCTTTGTCAAAATTATGAAATACATTTGGACTATTACTAAATACTGGTTGAGTTAGTTCACGCAATTGTAAGAGTAAATTGTTTTGGAAGCAATCAATCGGAAATTTGTTAGTACAGTATTGAGTCGACGTTGGAGTGTTAAATTTGCAGAATGTGATTGTACGGGAATGAATTTGGGTATCAAAAAATCGGGTATAATGATGGTAGGGATGGCGATCATTGTGTATGAAACGATGAACTCTTTTAAGCGGTAATACA
Organism: Cryptops parisi; assembly: GCA_034695005.1. Classification (NCBI taxonomy): domain Eukaryota; kingdom Metazoa; phylum Arthropoda; class Chilopoda; order Scolopendromorpha; family Cryptopidae; genus Cryptops; species Cryptops parisi. The sequence goes on from JAQIWH010004011.1 coordinate 1,592, forward strand.
TAATTAATTAGTTTAAAGTGAATTTTTATAATACGGGCCTTTAAGGAAATGGAAGTATACATGCTCCAACCAAATAGGACTCGGAGAAGTTGATTATACACTGTGGACAGACGCCTAATTCGGAAATTACAAGCATCTGCCCATAGAATGATTCCATAAGTAACCACAGGGACCACCTTGGTTAAAATAAGTTGACGTTTCTCTCGGTTGGTTAGTAGTGATTTGATTTTTTTAAACAGAAATACATTTTTTCTAATTTTTGTAGTGATTTTTTTCAATTTGTGAACCGAAGGTTAAATGATTATCACTACTAAATCCTAGGAAATTTAAGGTTTGAGGAGGCGAGTTATTCTGATCGATGATAAGAGTTTGTTGCTTAATAGGATTGAGTATCATGGAAACCTCAGTGTACCAGTTAGTTAAATGCTTAAGGTCAATTTCTATCAAAAAATGAGCTATATGGGTTTCAAAGCGAGGATAACTGAGAAAAAGAAGGTTATCGTCTATGTAAGTATAGAGTATAGAATTGAAATTAATTTGAAATCAGTTATTAGAGCCAATTGCATAAAGTGAAGAGGACATAAAAGAGCCCTGGACCACACCGTGTGGAGAGGTTGTACGAGAATTAGTATAATGCAAGATTTGCGCATATCGATTTGATAAGTAATTTGCTAATAAAGACAATCTGACAATATGACAATCTGAATAATTATTTTAAACGGCAAAAACTAAAAGTTTGCTGTTAAAAGGTTGCAGTTAAATAATCATTAAGCGCAGACACAAAAAACCATCAAGAAAAAAAATCACCCCTATCCCCAAATACACAACGTTGGAAGGGGTGTCATAGCCACCACCACCACCCCAAACAAGATAATTTTGACATAAACGTCAAAGAATACAAACGACCGCTCATCTGTATGACGAGCAAAGATGTGAATTGTAAATAAACCACTGATAGATTGTGACGTCGCAACATGCCAGTTCGCGTTTGTAGCAGACGACAACAATGGCTACGTTTCAAATTTTCTCAAAAATTGAAAAATAACGTTAAAAATCATGTATACAGATAATGTTTTTTTAACATAATTCATCATTTTAAAAGGGTTTCCAAAAAATGTGCAAATGCCCCAAAATAATCTGAGTTTCAGTTTTTGCTTTACACCTTTACACTTGAAAAACTTGATTTTATAATCTTTTTATCTAGGTCAGGCTTTTCGAAACAAGAATGGATAAAAAATTGGGGATAAATAAACATTTGAATAAAACACAGTGAAGGTGACTCTCGTATATCGCAGTACTTTTACAACGCGGTTTCGCTAAAACTCGGTTCATAAATTGTAGCAATACTTGCATAACGCGGAACTTATACAGCGCATTTTCAATATAACCAGCGTTAAACCAGCTGTTGATGTTTACAAGTTTAAGATTAAGAGTGAGATTTTAAAATGATTGAAATATCCAAGAGATTTCAAATCATCCGGCCACTGGTGAATAAAAACTATCAGCCAAATGTTGTTAATGTCAGTGATGACTATTAAATGCATGTTTTGTACAGTGAAAGACTGTTATATTAGTGAAACTGAATTAGAGGGTGATTTTACAGTAGTTGTTAGGCAACATTAAATTCGCACTTAAATTAACCATGCAAATAACTAAATTCACTTTTGCAGCATGGTGGTTTTGCTGTATAGCAGCAGCTGCTGCAGCAGTATGATACTTTGTATGGTGTATTGTTGGATAATTTTTGTTCAGTTGCTACAAAAGTTTTCTAAATATGATACTACTAGGTTAAACCCGTTGAAAAATCAACGGTGACATGTGAGTATTTTTTGTGTTTATTGTAAAAAATCATCCAGTTGTTATTTCATTTATTATTGCAATGATTAGCTTTGTAAATTATTCACTCATCGTTAGATGCAGATGCTGAAAGAAAATAAGTTAGGGGTTATGTAGTTAATCGAATATTTCATGCTGTTGAAAAATGATTCAACAAAACAACAACAGAGGGAAAAGATAAAAATTATGAAACCGATCGTTTAAAACCGGTTTCGGTTTCAAGTTTTTGACTTAAATGTATACCACCCCCATTCCCTCCCTGATGACATTGTCGGGTCGTCACTATGTCGTGCCCACCTACTGGATATAACTTAACATCATTCCGAGTTTTAGATTTGTAAGCTTTACGGTTTTCCCGCAAAAGTGAGAAATGCAATCGCTAACATTAACTAATACTAAATTTTCACTTATTTATTTATTTATTTATTTAAAAATGTTGTATCTCGTAGAGACAAAAACTAATCGTAAAAGTTTTTGGAAAACTACATAGCTTTGATAAGAACAAGTAATGCTAGGTAAAAATTATTAGTCTAAATAGCTCGTTTTTAAAATGGTTACAAATTTTTGAACATTTATTCGATTTACAATTCATAGAGAATGTAAATATTATATAATCGTATATATAATCTTATATATTTTATCGAATGTAAATAAATCTTATATATTTTTTATCGAATGTAAATAAATCTTATATATAAATTTTATATTAAATAATTATATTAAATATAATCTTATTGTATAATCTATATTAAATAAATCTTATATAATTTTCGCATCCCCTATGATGGTAATTTCGGGTCGTCACCTATCCCCTGTCCATCTACTGGATGCAACCTAACATCATGCCGAGTTTCAGATTCGTATGCCTAAAAGTTTTCCCGTAAACTTGAACAAACCAAATCAACTCATGGCTATTATTATATAGTAGTTAGTAAATGTGTTTTCTTTCCTCACAAATGTTTTTTCTTTCTTATTAACTCCCTACATAACTAACTGAGTCTAGGTAATTTTACCTAGATTCACATTTTTTTATTTTCTTCACAAAAATGTTAAACTTAAATTTAAATCTAACATCTTTGCCTAACATAACAATTTCAATGCTAATTTCGTACTTTGCCAAAAATGGGCCAAGCATTTTATAGAATGCGTAAATTCTGTACTTTGTTGGTAACTCATTATCGGTTTATACCAGCGGATCCAAACCATTTTTCACTTGCGTACCCTCTGGCAGCTCATTTCCATAAATTGTACCCCTTAACTTAATATTAGCAATCTAGTAGTGCAACATTCTTACAATTCAAAACCCAAAGTTACAGTGAATTGTAACATATAATTTATCAATAATAATCTTTATTATTTACAGTTTAAAAAGGTTATTTTTTTTTCAATAATTTTACAATTTTTGACTTCTTTTACACTGTTGACACTTTTGCACCTTTTTCCGCCATTACGGAATTTTCGCGTACTCTTTGAATCCTGGCGAGTACCCCTGAGGGGTAACGTACCACTGGTTTGGAACCGCTGGCTTACACGATGAACATATATGTATTTTGAACTTCAGTACCGGCACTTCACTATAAATATAAATGTTTTTATATCAGCATTTGTGGCATAATCGTTGATGCACTCACCGTAATTAAATCTTGGTCTTTGATCCACCGAATCCGTGACCGGTTGAATTTGCCAACAGGACACTTGACCGTAACATGGGTGCCTCGGAAGAGGATAGCTTTACCGCCCACTTTGAGGAAGACTCGTCGACGCGGTTCGTTCTGTACATACGTGTTGGAATTGGAATAGATTTTGGGAGACTCTTTTTCAACACATGGCAGTGTGTTGCAAGTCCTAGACGTGACGGGTCTCGCTGTAGAGCAGTGAGATGGGCTCTTGTCCACTATCTGACCGAGAGCAATCACCTGTTGGCACTGGAGCTTGCGGGTCTTGACACCCGTCCCACAAGCCTTGGAGCACTTGGACCATTCGCCAGGTTCCCAGCGTGGTGGACAGTCCACCACATTGCAGAATTGCTGGGCACGAGGTGGCGGTTGGGTGCAGACGCTGTTGGGTACAACCAAAGTGTTGCCGCCACGAGTGACCTCGTGCACACAGTGCACCTGACGTACCTGTAACCCACTGCCACAGGGTCTCGAGCAAGGGGAAAATTCGGACACATTCCATCTGCAAAAGAAAAGTTTGTTAAAATTTAAATACCAACAAGTAACTAACCTCTAACCTCATCATTCCCGAAACGCGTGAAAATATACTGTATTTTTGGCTGAAATGTGTACATTTAAATGAAGTGTTCATGTAAATTGGATGCATTTTAAACTCTCAACAATGCATGGTTGTTGTTGCTCGCTCACTTAAACTACATCAAATAAACGCATTTCGTCACGGTAGTGAGCACTACGCTATACTGTATAATTCATGTACATGTATTTGTTATTTACTTTCATGATTTTCCTGAACTTGCTGAAATGAAGTTAGCAGGTTTACACTCTAAGCTGACGATTAATCTTTGTGTATAACAATGTATGATGGCTCAAAATGTAGGTATATCGTCAGCAACGTTTTTCGAAGAAAAAGGGACGCTTCGTGTGACGAAATCTCAGAATTGACTGAACATCGACCCGTCTAAATTTAATACAACAAGATGTCTGACATGACAACCCGAGCCTATGTTCAAAATTTCAGCTCTATAAGCCATCAGAAACTTATACTAGCAAACATGAGCTCAAAGATGTTGAATCATTTCAACTTCAAAGTAAAATAAAAGAGGCTAACAAAAACGCACAACAAATGTAGTTTATAATGTAAGAAAATAACCATACGGTGTAAATATTTTCATAGTCGTCATAGCTCAATTAGCGAATATTCTAAGTTATGGATTATATTTTACCCTGCTTGAGGATCCGGAGTAAAGAATGTAGCAGTTAAGTGATTGTTATATTGACACACCAAACAATTAATTTTGAAAAAAAAAAACAAAAATTCTTACCTTGTTAACTGATTGAAAAGATACAGTAACAAGGTGAGAAAATTTTTTTTTTAAATCAGCTCTTCTGATATGTTTATACAGGAAAAACAGATTCGTTTAAGCTTAGGGTAGCAAGTTTTAAATTCAGTTACTCTGAGGTCACAGTTTCAACGCTGCTTCCAGAAGTCAATAAAGTTATTTATTTTTTTAACGAAAACTAGTTTCGTAGATATTCTGCTCTAAATCGTGTATTTCATTAACCTTATCAAACATACAAAAAATACGACCGTTTAATTTGTCACCGGTGAAAAATTCTTAATTTTATTACTTTACAGACTAGGTAGACTATTGTAACACATCTTCACAGCGTTTCTGCTCCCTCCTACAGGCTTCGTCAGGTAGAATGTTTCTATCAGACAAAGCCCTCTAGCAAGAATAAGAAAGCGAGGTGTGTAAAAAAAGACTTACTCCTTGAGTAAAGTAAAAAAAATAAGTTTCTTTTGGTGATAAAATATCAGAATAGAGAACTAAGTTTTTGATAAAAAACGTTTTTACTAAATATTTGCAACAATAATAATAATAAATCAGATCAACCGGGCCAGTAACTATAGTATAACTGTTATTTATTGCTGCATAAATAACACAATGTAATACGATTTTTGTTCCTGAGTAATGAGTTATTTCCTAATTCGTTATGTTTGAAAACTATGTACAATGATTATTATATTTCTAAAACTTTGCTTTTTTGATCAGGATATTGGTTAAATTGTCTCCCGTTCAATGAAAAATGAACGACTGTGTGTCTTTTGTGACACAGTTGTTTGTTACATGCTTTGTTTTCATATATTTGATTGTGACACGATAAATGACTCACCCTGTATAATAGATTTATACAAAACTAATATATTGTTCGTCAAAATGACGGGACGTTTTTAAGTTATTATCATGCAATTCATTATTTTAACTCATATTGCTTCGCAATATTCGTCACACTTAATCGGATCGGAATAAACAGGTTGCTCCTTTTAGCTTGGTCGTATTCTTTCACTCCTCTTACTGCCCTAAGAGCGTGTCCCAGTGAGAGTGGAAGTGAACCTAACCATTTTCCCTACAGTCTTCTCACCACATGTATAGGAGAGGGTGAAGCACAGAGAGAAGAAGAAAAAAGCTCACCCTCCTACATTCTACAAGCGAACCGCACACACTAATGAAATTATTAGATAGATATAGCCAAAAAAATTTAGATGTCAGTTGTTTTACGACATTTGTGCCTGTAAAGCAAATTACTTTCACGAATAAGCCAAAAATTCGGCATTGGACTTGGTGAGACCAAGATCTCAAGTCACAAGTGAAATGAGGTGCCCAGAGTTTGTCTTGATCTCTGACAGGCATGCCAAACTATTCCTTGCAGGACATACACTTCTTAGCAGATGGAGTATGGAATATTCTTTTGGCAACTTAATAGTACTTTATTTCAGCAGATGGAGTCCTACATAGAGTAGTTCTTCGCTTTTTTCCTTCATAAATTGGCCATAGACATAACAAAATTTGTCATCCTGATGCTTGCAGCCGCACAAAGCCATCTCATAAAACTTTGGATACAGGCCTATTTCGAGTTTCACCGTGTACACTGTAGACTCGACACTTCTAGTTACAACACCACGGCACACCACCTTTCAGATATTTTTAGTATTAGCTTCGTTATTTTTTGTTTGTACATACTGTATATACAAAAACCCTATACATACATATGTATATTACTGCTGAGTTTTAAAGACCACGTCACAATATACTGTACTGAGAATGTAATGAGAAGACTACCTTTGAGGTAGCTTTTGTAAAGGATGAGCTGCTTTATAATCACAAATCTCGTGAAACAAATTATTTCTAAATCTTTTTTGTCGTTCGTTTTTGTTTAATTTTATTATAAATGTATGTCCATTTTGGTTCATATTTTTTTCTGCTATTATTTGAACGAAAAGATGCAAATTCGTCGTTTCTCATTGTAAATAACCCAAATACCAATGTCCTAGTCAGAAAAGCAAAGTTTGCGAGGAATAAAATTCACTTTCTATAGTTTTCAGACAACGAATTAAAAAAGAACACTCATTATTTTTAGAAAGAAGAAAAAAAAAATTTTGTTGCATAGTGTAACAAAAGTACATCTAAAAAATTACTGAATTCACACCTCAAGAATTAAAGAGCATAATTTGTCCTTATTGGTGTACACTTGGTCTACAAGATGACAAATGACTGACAAGTGAGCAAGTGGAGGACATTTACTTCCATTTTTGCATTCTCGTTCCATTCCAGAAGAGATTATTTTCAAAGAAATTTTAACTTTCTAGGACTGCATTTTCCGTATGTTTACCAATCAATACTCTTCAATCATGTGTATACATATGGGTCATTAGTGTTATGCTACATCGAACTAAGCTAAATCTACCATTTAACATTCGATTTTTCAACACAAAGGAAGTTATCCAACTGCTTAACGTATCCACTTCATCAATCAGATGGGCATTGAAGTCCACAGCAGGAACCATCTGCGAACATTATTCATCGTGGTGTAATTAATTATTTTTCTATTGATTTTTACTTCACCTTGGAGGACAAGGCTGGTCGTTGCATGTTTGAGTGATGACATCAGGTTTCTTGCTGATGTCGCACAAGTAGGGACTGACCACGGCCTGATCATGATCCCGACTACACTGGATTATGCTTTCACGTACCCCTAACAACAAAAAAGCAATTACATATATTTAACTCAGCGAAACAAGATAATTGAGTGGAACTTCCTTTTTTTAAGGCTTCCTAATTTTTATTTTCCCTCGTAAATTAACATATCGATGACCCTCGTATAACGCGGTAGTTAGGTTCCAAAAAAATGTCGTGTTATACAAACCGCGTTATGTGAGCCATTGATTACATACTAAAAGTGGGGTTACGTTCCAAAAAAAAAAAGATATTCATGATATTCTTTTTTTTTCAATATAATTCCCCCAGCCCCAGTTAATGGTTTATTTATCAAATCAACAATTAATAAACTATTCTTTTTTTATATTTTTATTGATTGTTTCAGAATTGTATTTAACAAACATATGAATTAAAAATCAAAAGCAAAATTATTAAAATTATTAAAAGTGAAAATAACTTTGTATAAGAAAACGAAGGGCCTGATCAGGTTTGATTCCAGATTTCCTGGAATAAAAGTGACTGTTTTCCTTAGGTATTGTTTTTTGGTTTTCGTGACCTTCCAGATTTACTTCAATTTTTTTATTATTTTTACAAAAAAAAAAAAAAATATCAAATCATTTTTTCCAGAACATTTTATATAACAAACATAACGAACTAATTAAACAAAAGCAAAATTGTTAAAATTAAAAATAACTTTCACTAACATAGCATTTTTTTCAATGCCAAGTGGGCTATGCATTTTAATAAATCATCACATCACTACTAAATAACATTCCACTGATATTTTTATTCACCAATTACCAGGTGTTTTGTCGCTTGAACTCTCTTGGACATTCCAATAATTTTCAAATTTCACTTTCACTCTAAATTTCACTCTTAAACTTGTAAAAATTGCGTTGGTTTACCGCTGGTTACATTGAAATCGCGTTATGCAAAGATTGCTACAATTTGTGAACCGCGTTAAATCATGACATATTATACTAGAGTATAATATGTCATGGTTAAATCAAAGCCGCGTTGTAACAGTATCGCGTTATACGTGGGTCACCTGTACTGTTTTATATGGCCCTATCAACTAAGTTAACTGATGTTTCCCACCCCTTTAATGTATATGTTACCGGCAACGTATATATTTAAGGAATTCTATTAAACCCCTGGGCATGGTTTGCTTTTGGCAAAGTATGGAATTAGCATTGAATTTGTGGTAGTTACGTTACGTTGGGTTTTAGGTTAGGTCTAAATTTGCGTGCGTGTGCGCTTAAATGTTTCAGAAGTGTTATTATGGACGAGCAAAGCGAGTCCATCTTCAATCCCAGCTGTACCAAAATTGCCATTTCCATGATTTTTGTCCTTTTTTTACGCGAAAACTTAATAAGTTAAAACATGAAAAGTTTACACACAAGTAAAAGTACACGTAGATTGGCCAAATCACAATATTTTTTTGAAATGCTAAAAAAAATAATTAAAATAATTGTTTTTCATTTTTCATTTTTTAACATAGATTGCGCTGCGTTAGCATATTGCGCTAGACGGGAAATGGTGTCATTTCATTTTTAACATATTGATTAAGCTAGCGCTAGGGATTGTGCCAGGAAGAGAAAGTTGTTGTGTGGGGTGATTATTGGAGTGGGACCATATAATGTGTGTGTAGGTTTTTTTATTTTAAAATGTTTATTTCTGTGTAGAAAAATAATGATTACAGCAAATAATTGTAGATGCTAGACAAAAGGTTTGTGAAATAAGAAGAAAGTGTTGAATTTACACAGACAAAGGCGACCAATCGGTAGACTTCTTATATGGCCGCCAACACTCTCAATTAGAAACATTTTCCACAAATAACGAGAGAATTAAATTAAAGTTAAAATTAAATTCAGAATAATTTTGAAAACAGATTATTATAGCAATAAGAAAATTATGATTGATACAACTCAATAAAAAACGTTTATAACAATTGTTGCAATGTCTCTTAAATTTTGAAGCGAATCATTAAAATGATTTTAAGAATAAGCAAAAAATATCACAGGTATTAGCAAAAATTATTAAAATAATTGTCTATCAAAATTGACAAAACGTTGTAGTCATCAATACAGGCAATAAACGTGTTTATAAAGTTTACAACTGATGAAGATCAAATCAAGGTTGAGGCGAAAACATGACAGGAGGTGATGGAAGATGAGTGTGAAAAATTGTGGGTTTGTCAGTACGAGTCCAATCAAAGCTCGGATTTTTGCTAGTTTAGAAAATGTTTTGTCAAATCACCTAAACTAAACTTAGCTTACTCAAATATTTGTATACAAAATGTTATTTCATACATCTTCAAAAGAGAATAAACATTCTACAAAATGCTTGGATTCTATACTTTGCCAGTAACATATAATAACCTATCCGATTCAAAGCAGATGCCAAAACAAAATTTCACTGATTTTTTGTTTGTTTTTTGGTCTTATACCGTACACTCGTAAATTCAAAAATAAAATACCTCCTAAGCATGATGCACTGCACGGGGTATATCCAGTTTGTCGCCACGAATACGAAATTTTCGGTTTGGTGTCGTCAATGTGATTAGCACTGTCCATCTGGTTCATTGCACAGGGACGCATTGCACATCGTTCAAGTTCTGGTGGTTTGTTTCCTACATGTCGATATTAAAAACATATACAAATGAAAAAAAAAGGTCTTTCACTATTAAAAATGTATTCTTAGCTGAAAATTGTAATTGTTTAAAATAGTACATAACATCGATTATCCGAAAGACGACCATCTGAACGACCGAACTAAGTCAAACTCTTTAGTAAGTAGTTACTGAATACAGTACAGTACATTGCCCATACGTTATTGCAGGTAACCTTAACTCGCTATTTCTTGATATTGCTGGCTTATGGTATAATTCTTGTGCGTTTGTTAATAAACAAAGCGTCATTGCGCATTCACAAAGCATAAAAAGTCAATTTGTAATTCACAAAAAATTTATACCTCTACCGGTAAAAATATTCAAACTTCAAAACGCTTTTATCTCGCTTTGAAACTTGAATGAAATTACTGACTAGAATTACTGCAGGAAACAAAATTACTGCTAAGCACTATCTGGTTAAAACGATTCATAATTTTCAGTTATCTGGAAAATACTATTCCATGGACCTCCAGAAAGGGCATATGAAAGGCATAGTATTGCTTATTGGGTTTTATGGGGTTTGGTTATTTATTCTCTAATTAATGCTTTCCAATCAGTTATGCGAAAAAATGTATAAAGATACCCAGTTACTTCGGAAAAATCATGCCTTACTGTAGTCTACTCTGTTTACCTGGGCATTCTTTGTCGGGTAGTTTAGCAACTGTGCGTGAAAATTCCAGGAAAATCTTGCATTCCACTTTCCTTCTTCTGACTCCTGTTCCGCACGTTACACTGCATTGGCCCCAGGAATCAGGTATAAAACTGCACGAATCAAGCATAATAAAAATGGAGTACAAAAGTATCAGCTTACAAACAGTGACAAATTAATCCAGAATTTGAAGTTGATAACCATGATAAGCAACGTGACAAAACTGAAGTTCTTTCAATGAATTACAAGCAAAAAATACCGGTACCTGGTTTGAAAATCCACTGAATCTATGGATTTTTCAAGAAAGGTAATTCCATAGCAATGAAGTGAAATTAACATAAATTATTTTAGTTAAGTTGAGCATACAAATTTTAAAAATCAACTTCAAACTCTCGATATATTTAATTTATATATAAATTAAATATATCAAATTGTTAAATGAACAAATTGTTAAATAAACAAATGCAGTAAACATCAAACAGCGATAAACTTGCAGTGTAACAAAAAACAAACAATGCAGTTATCAGACTCTGTGACTATTAGTGAAAAAGAAAGTATGAGTTTCAATCAATGACATTTCGAGTGAAAAATCATGAATAGTGAAAAAAAAAGTGTAAAAAAAGTGTAAACTATATTTTTGTTCTGAAATCATTAATAAACATAGAAAAAAGAAAATTCAACTTTAAATACATTTTCAAAGTTTGAAAACTTACACATGAAAAAAGATTTTAAAAATGGGAAAAATGTGGGTATTTTTAACTACAATCTAACGCTGTTTACAAGGATTAAAAGGAGGTTTTAATAATTTGAACCATACAACTTACAGTTTTCATAGGGCCAGAAAAGCTGATTAAAGAAATAGAATCACCGTTCCGGTTACTCAAAAAACGATAAATGTGATACAACAACGATACTAGCGGGTGATAAAAACACCTATATATGTGGTGTGCACGGTGTGCATTATGGTGTGTACAAAACATCCAAATTGACAGCCAACGAGTGCTCACTATATAGATATACAACAAACTGGTTAGTTGAGGTGAGCATGCTCAGTGCTAGCCATTGACATACATTGCATTTTTTTATACAAAGTTCATCTTTCCGATTCCCAAGAGTAGCGTAAAAATATAAATAAATAAATATATATAAAAAATAAACAAAATCGTGAGTCGACTTTTAACAGAGCAATGTCAGCGTTGTGCTTGGATATATACCTTATGTGAAAACTGCGTTGCATTTCAATTTCGTTGCTTTCCGAAACAACTAAGAAGCTTGGTATAAAACTGTCATACAACAAGAAATATGGCTGATAGGAAACGGCAAAGAGGAAAAGTAACGTGATGGAAAGCAGGAATGTGTACGAAAGTAACAGAATTGACCCGCATAGATGAAATACTGAGATAAAGAAGAAAAATGAACCCGAATGTGTATTGCTTTGACTTCCAAGATCAATCGAGGACAACAAAAAAATGATACTCCCGAACCTGGTTATCTAGAAAGATGATATTCAAACGTTTATGAAATTAGATAAAATTATACTTAGAGTTTAATAAAAAATCAAAGTGGAGTCGCGACTTCAAGTCATATATACAGGGTGTTCGAAAAACAACCCCGGAGTTTTAAATGGAATTTTATTTATTTATTTAGTTATTTATTGAAAAACGTTCTAAGCGAACAGAGGGACAAAAGAATACAAACAATTCATCAAACAAAAACGAAAAAACAATACTAGAAAACTAAAATTTACCAATACAATTTTTTAAAAGATTATTAAAATGTTCACATCTCAACTGGCAACATGAACGCGAACAAGAGAAGACTGAAGATCTAATTTTGTAGGAAAGGTTATTCCAGTCCTTCATGCTACTAAAGGAAAACCACATCAGGAGATAAGGATCAATCGGAATTCATTACCTTAATTTATTTTCTAATACTGTATTTGAACCATCTTTGATAGTGTTTCAATCATTTTCTAAGCTAGTACAGTGGTAGCCTACGTCGGTTTTCGTACGTAATCCGTTCCGGAAGACCGTTCGAGTTCTGAAACGTTCGAAAACCGAGGCACGGTTTCTCATAGATGAGATGAGCAGATTGATTTGCACAGTCACCAAACAAGCTCAATAATTTCCGTGTTGCGTGGGTCCTCAGGATTCAACGGCTGACGGCCAAACCTAAGTATCTTGCACTCAGGAAGCCGCTTGGCATGTTCGATTTCCGAAGCTTGTTCGAAAACCGAAGCATAACTTTCTGTTTTACGCTGTTCTTAAACCGAAATGTTCGTCAACGGATACGTTCGAAAACAGAAGTTCCACTGTACTATATTTAAGTTTTAGTGCAATTGTTCTCCATCAGATACTGACAGACCATGTTGAGTCGTGCTGCAGTAATGGCTTTACCCAAAGAAAATGTAAAGTTACCGAATAACAGCAGCCATAAAACAATTCCTACCGATATGCTGTAGTCTGATATGAAATTTAGTTTTGATCTCTGCAGGGCTATAAATATTGCACACATTGAGTTTTAGACTAACTTGTAAATAAACAGTACATGTGGGTTAATGACTAGCCACTTATGTGAGGGCACTGTATGTCTGTACTTGTTAATTCAAACAGACAAAAAGAATTAGTTTTATGTATTAATATTAATAAAGTGATTAACGATATTTATCATAAAATTAGTATATTTTTGTTTTCTTAACTAACCTAAAATGAAAACATACAGCACCCTCATTTCAATGGCTAGTCGTTAAATGACAAGTACCAAATAAACTTCTGATATTTAATTTTTAATAATATATGCTACATATTCTTCTTCAAAACACCATTTTTCAAACCTCGTTTAAAACTCCGGATTTCTTTTTCGGACATCTTGTACATAACTGTATGAGCAAGAAAAGTACAATACTATAAACTAAAACTAGGTATGCCACAAGAATAATACCGTACTGTACTCTTTCGGTTCTTTGTAATTCAAACATCCGAAACTCTCATTCGTCGAACCATGACATATTATATAATATGTCATGGTCGAACTTGGCATAGAAACATCCTTTGCTTTCTTATTCAGTATTTTTTTAATAACTATTTTTTCTAAATATTTCTGTTATTATGGAATAAAATTTCTATTAGTTACAGTAATATCTTTTTTTCTAACCCGCTTGTAAAATAAGTTAATGGATATTGACCCAAACTTCAACTTTGACTAAATTGTTTTTTGTTGTTTAACTGAACATGGTGCGACAAGAATTATATTTTTAGCTTTACGGTTCGTTGCTTACAGTATCCTCCATGATTATATCCTAAAACTTGTACAAGCAGCATTTACCATACATCTTATTCCTCATACGTAGATGCAAAATTCTATTAGGTTTGATTTATTAACCGTATAATGAATTTGGTCTCTTATCAAAATAATTTGTCTCTTTTTAATGTTTGTGATTAAATAAGACTGCTCAAGCTATTACTTGCATTGTACTTAGCCTGTCGGCTAAAATAATTTTTATAACAAATTGACAAAAACAAAAACAGGTTCGTCTTTCTTTTCCAAATTTTACTGAATTTTCAATCAACAAAATGCATTTGTATAGTTTACCTTGTTTTAAATCAGACAGTATTAAATTACACATCATTCTTGTATTCAACAAATTTGAAGAGAGTATAAAGAATTGTTCCTCAATTATTATTATTATTATTATTATTATTATTATTATTATTATTTTTGTGGTAACCTTCTCGAGCTGATGAAATCCTATTTGACGGGCCGAACGTCCAGTGTGATCTTTGCAGGCCATACCTCTCTGCCATACAAAGTTATCTCAGGTGTTCCCCAAGGCTCAGTGCTAGGCCCACTCCTATTCAATATTTTTACATATGACCTCCCATCCTGCGTATCGGGTGCAGAAATTTTGTTATACGCAGATGATGTCAAAATTTATCGCCAGATTACATCTTTGAAAGATGCAATGGCTCTTCAGCAAAGCATCAATGATATCGTGGACTGGTCGGCAGCAAATCTGTTACCCATAAACCCACAAAAATGCCTTTTCTGCAGATTCTCAAACAACAACAATATACTAGAGTACAATTATTCTGCAGAAGGTACTCAACTTCCTTACAAAGAGGTAGTTCGAGATCTAGGAGTATTTCTAGACACTAAACTGACCTTCCATGACCACATTAAACACATCAAAGGCAAGGCTAGAAGGATCTTAGGATCCTTACTTCGTAACTCGATTGGTATAGCCCGTGCCAAGACCTTCCAACACTTATTTACTGCGCTCGTGCTACCAATACTGCAGTTCTCATCGGTCATTTGGAATGGTTGCACTGCACAGCAGGAATTTGATCTTGAGCAAATAAACCACTCCTTCTGGCGTTTTATGAACAAAAAGTACCCAAAATATCAACCTGAAAAGGCATCAAAACCACTTATCGAGCTTCGTCTACACACTGACATGAAATATCTCAAAAAAATTGTAGCAGGAGATGTTGACGTGCCCAACTTAGTCTCTAGACTAAACTTTAACATCCCAACAACAAGAACGAGACATCAAAAATATCTCTTCCTTCCAGACTTCAGACGAAAAGCTCGTACCCAACGATCACCACTCATCAGAATTCAGCACGAATACAACCTTAATCCCAACGTTGTTGACATTTTTTATTCCTAACTTTTTTCTGTATACTTTTTCTTTTTCTGTTTCTCTTTCCAGAGAACATTATACATGTGCAATTAATTTCTAATTTTTGTTTTAATTTTCTATTATACTGTATCCTAGTGGCTTCGGCTGTGATGCGAATAAACGAATTGAATTGAATTGAATCGAATTGAATTGAATTATTATTATTATTATTATTATTATTATTATTATTATTTTTATTATTATTATTATTATTATTATTATTATAATTATTGTTGCATAGGGTTATGTTTTATGTGCATAATGAATTTTAGTGTGAATGGGTTACAGACGTTTAATCACCTTGAAAGTTGTTGTTCATTTAAATTACAATATCATATACAAAGACAATAGATAATAGTTTGCCAATAGCTTACCCGGTTACATGACTGTGTCAATTGATTATTACTGAACACATGATCAATAAGTTTATGCACTTGGGTGCTATATGGGAAAAATATTCCAACACTCCTCTTCAACCAAGCTGCTATAAATTATCACTTTAACATCTAATTTAAGCAAATTCCTAAACTATATTTAAGAGATCCATGTACACTTTATTCTTCGGTTTACACAGTCCTTTTGTGAGAAAATCCGCTGGAATCTCAATGGTTGGTAGGTAGGTGACACACATTTCTCCATTTTCTTGCACTTCTCAGGCAAAGTGACGCCTCATGTCAATGTGCTTACTTCTACCGTGATGTAGATTGTTCTTTGTTACTGCTATAGCACTCTTGTTGTCACAATGAATAGTGTTGGTGTATCTGAAACTAGAACTTTAAGTTCGGTTAATAGTTTCCTTAAATAAATTAATTTTTTGGTGGCTTTGGAGATGGCCATGTATTCTGCTTCCATTGTGGATAGGGCAACAGATGGTTGTTTCTTAGCTTCCTATGAAATTGCTTTTTCTGCTAATGTGATTACATATCCTGTGAATGATCTTATGTCATCTAGATTTCCGCCTTAACCCATTAACGGCCATTGTCCCTTTTATGGGACGCTCAGTAAAAGTTGGATATAATTTGTTTGGCATGATTA
>JAQIWH010004012.1:0-18131 GCA_034695005.1 Cryptops parisi
CACACAAAACGATAGAAGAAAGAAATCGAACCAATCAATAGTCAGTGAAAGGGGTTTTTTTTCCACAGGAAGGAACTCTTGGTTTTTCTCGTCGTTGGTTCCTTTTGTTAGATTTGTGACAAATTGATGGGAAAGCATCCAAATGGGAAAATAAGCTTTCTGTGTCGTTACCAATGGTTTTTGAGAGACAAAAGAAGTTGTGACTGAAAGACAGTTGGAAATTTACATAATAAAGTATTGGAGAATGAATAGTAGGATAATGTACAGAGAAGTTGGGATGTTCACACAATTTTTTATTTGGTTCTAAATTATGTATGGTTCTTTATGTATGAGAAAGTTCAAACTAGATTTTAAATGACTATCTTTGCCGTATATTTTAGGTCTATGTGTTAATAGTGTGGTACCTGTAGTAATAATCGGTTAGGTGTTGATTACTTTATAAATGAAGAGGTTAAGTACGAGTGTGACTACTTGACTTTTTGATTTATAAAGTAATAAACACCTAACCAATCACTACTAGCACTATTGACACATAGACCTATAAAATATAAGGGCAACAATAGTTATTAAAAATGTGGTTCATATTTGAACTTCTTGATACATAAAGACCCAGTACCTTCGTATCCTGTGTAAATTGGCAAATTTATTTGAAACAGAGCTTAAGCACCGATTTGTGGTCGAAAAACTAGAGTTTTAAGAGGGTTAATACTTACAATCAAGTTGACATTTTGTGTTATTGGTATTTGTCGTTGCACGACAGATAAGCCCATCTGTGGATATTAATTTGAGAATTATATGCCTGATACTTCTGCCACAGAGCTTGTGCAAAAGTGGTCTTCCAAGTTGTCGATATTAACTAGTGTGACAAACGTCAAAATTCATTAACTGTTTCAGGTATCCATAGTTTCTGAAACAAAGGTGAAGAAAAACCGGTCGTTTGTAGCGTAAAACACTAGTTTCCACCGTTCAAAACTACTCACAAACTATTCGATATTTTTGTGTGATTGGTATTTTGAAGTTGAAGTACAGAAAATGTTCGTCTTGAACATTTATTTAAGAATTTTAGGTCTCATAGCTTCTGCCACAGAGATCGTGCAATCGTGGTGTTCCCAGCCATCGAAATGAAAAACGTCAAAACTATTTTACATATCCGTGTAATTAAAATTCGTCCTTCAACGACATTGAACATTTATTTCAAATACTTTTGTTACATAGTTTCTGAAACAGCTGAAGCAAAACGAATTTTTTTGTATTGAAAAAAATCGAGTTTTGAACCGGTTAAAAGTCACAAGCTATTTGACGTTTTCGTGTTATAAGTATTCGTTTTTGAACTAAAGAATATATCCGTCATTGGACATTTGTTTCAGAATTTTAGGCCACATAGTTTCTGCCACAGAGTTCGAAACATGTCTTCCAAGTAAATAATAGTCTGAAATCATCGACTTTGACGCACACTCATGGCGTCATTTTAATGCGAATTTTATTTTAAGCTATATATACTTGTTTTCTACTCTATGAGCTGTCTAAACGATGATAGGAAGAAAAATATTTATTTTTTTACTACCTTTAAATGTGCGAATCTAGAAAATGTTAACTTCTGTCAAATATCAAAAAAGTTGCAAAAACATATTTTATTTGCATAACATTTGTATAGTTATCACCATCATTTCATGTATTTTATTTTCATAACATCATGTATAGTCTTTACCATCATCTCATGAATTTTGTCTTAAAAAAACAAAACAAATAAATAAAAAAAATAACCGTTTACAATATGTTATAATACGATTTTCGATTTTGGGTAAATCCAATACATAAGCTGTGAAAATTTCAAGTTGACAGCTTTTTTAGCTTACAAACTACAGGTCTTTAACACACTATTTCAGCAAAAGCGAGAACTATTAGGGTCAGTACAGGGGGTTCGGAACTCTAAAAATAAAATCTGGATATACAAACGGGTAATTTAGTTTTATTTGTTTGTTAAACTTGTTTTGGTTGATTCTTAATATTTTTTATGTCTATCTATGAAAAGTGTAATTTGCCAAATGGAACATTAAAGTGAAATTGTTATATTTTTTTGGTAACTTTACCCTCGAGAATATTTTCTAACGTATCCGGAAAAGCTGTCAACTGAGTTAATTCTTGATCTCGGAGTGGAAAGCTTTCAGGATATTGTGGGTTTCTTTTGATAGAAGACAAAAGCTTCAATGCCGAGAAAGAAAGTGACGTTAGCTTTAGTTATCTAACAACAAGACACAGTGCTAACTTTGCTTTCAATGTTAGAGATTTCTAATCTTAGAATTTCCTTGAACAACAACAAACAACATTTACACCTCCACTCAACTTACACGTCATTGCTATCTTGTTTACTTCGTGAGTAGCCTGCATAAAAATATATAAATAAAGATGAACTGCAACGCTTACAGTACATGTTTTACTACACTTTTTACGCGCTATACGTATATACTTGTAGTAGCTGTATATTTCATTTCATTTTATTCCGTATCACAGCCCAAGGACTAAAGACGATACAAGTAATGATATCCCAAAAGTGAAACAGTAATTGAATAAACAGATATATCAGAACACTTAACAAGATAAAAATTAAAACAAACAGAAACAGAAAAATAAAAAGCATAGCGATTTACAGATAAGTGAATGATTTGATTTGATACAACATGTAGTAAAGTTAAAACAAGTGCCAGTAGATGAATGAGTAAACAAGCTAAAAAAATTAATAATAATAGAATGACACAGAAACATAAGATAACAAAACCGTGATAGTTTAAAGTAACATTATAATAAAGAAACAACCCATATTGAGTGGATAACAATACTTGTATGATGATGACAATTTGTGATTTGTAAGTCATCATTACAGGAAAGGTTATACTCAAGCTAAAACCTAAAGAGTTGAGATATTCGGGCGTGTAACGTTTCGATGAGTTTAGGGTAGATTTGAATTTTACTATGCCTGGTGAGACGAGGGGTGGAACGGATGTTAAAGATCTTCTTCAATTTTGGTGCATCAACACGGCCCTCAGTTAGTTGAATAATAAACCTGCAGTATATAATATGTCTGCAGTTCTCCTGAGCTCGATTAATGAGGGCAGAGGTGCCACCTGAAGGTGGTATGGGAACTTGCGTCGAAGAAACTGGATGAAGGTGGCACGTACCCTTTCAAGGGAGTTGGACTGCAGATTGGTGCAGTCATTCCATGCTGGCGAAACAAACACCAGGATGAGAACAACAAGAATCTTTAAAACATGGCAGAAGGTCGTAGGCTGGTTGAAGGGTGAGCTATTCCGCACGATGGCCCCAAGAACCCGGAAAGCTTTGAGGCGGACCTTGTTGATATAAGGAGGAAATGTGAGGGTTGAGTCAACAATGACGCTCAAGTCACGGAATTGTTTAACTTTGTCGATAGGATTGTCGTTAATGAAATACTCGTTGCGAATGGGATTAGATTTGTTTGTGAAATTAACCAACGTGCACTTGGAAGTATTGATATGCGATGGTTTGCACTGCACCCAGCCGAGAGTCTGGAAATGTCATTTTGGAATAGCGTAATACAGCATGTGAAGGGCTCACGATATAACTTAATATCGTCAACATACTTCCAACACCTGTCACAAATGCACGGTGGAAGATCATAGACATATGAAAAGTAATGGGACTTTGCAGATCCTCACAGAACCTTGTGGAACAACAGAAGATGGAGTAAATGGTGCTGACGGGCATCGGACATCTCTTTTGGAGCCGATGCGTAGCATTTTTCTGCTTGATGAGGCTAATATGTTTGTTCGAAAGCCAATGAGGAAACTTCCGCTTGGTGTGTCTCGGGGTAGTACCGATAGGGACAAAGTTGGCAACAAGAGACCTGAGTGATGTCTCAAAGATGACAGTGGCAGAATTGACATCGTCACTATCAAGAACTTTAGACCAGTCAAAACCACCCAAAGCCGGTAAGAGAAGGGGAAAACAAGAAAAGTTAGAGGTAAAATCGATGAACTCACAAGGAAGTTCATTGTTACAATTTGAGTCATTTTGGATATCAGATGTGAGGTTACCAGGATAAGTTTCAGTTATGTGGGTGGAAGAGTACCTAGAAATTAGTGGGCTCATTTTGACCAGCAGAGGAGTTAGAATCATAAGGTGGAATTTCACCAGATGATGAATTATACGATTAGGCTTAAGGTAGCCCCTAAATGAGAGGACAAGCGCTTAGAGAGGCTACCTGTCACTTTGGATAAAGTTATCCTTTTGTTGAAGTAGAACAGATTAGTAAAACGAACGATACAGCTCAAATTTTGCTCCCATGCGGTAGCAAACAACCTTGTCTTTGTAGAAAGAAGAAATATCTCGGAAAACCTCGGAGAAGGAAATTTCTGAACCCATCTTAGTCAGGTAAAGCTTACAGAAGGATTGTTTGGGTGCTGTGCAGCCTTGACCAAAGACGTTTCACAAGTGCCAGCAGTGAGAACCTTGGAATTATATTTGCCAGATTCATTACCGGATTCAATGGATGGTGAGAATGGAAAAAACCTCTGGAAGTGTCGGTCTCATTTGAGCTGTCATTAGTGGGAGGCCTACCAATAAGACGGGGTGAGCCAAGTGAGGTGACAGTTGAAACAGGTGAATTAGCGGTAATGGAGGCATAAGTAACCGAAGCCAGGTTAGAATTGACAATCAGAGATTGTGGGGGTTGAAAAGACTGAGCCTGAATTTTTGAATTACCAAGAACTGGGGACACCACAGAGAAGAGTGGACAAGAGACACTTTGTGAATATTCTGAGAAGCCCCAGAGGTAGAGTGAACTAGCAGATGAATCACAGTGCCGAAGTAAACTTTTACGCAAGCGAGCATTGTTCGTTTTAACAGCTGAAAGCTTAGCATTAAGGGTGTGAAATTTTGTTCATTAACTAGTTGAAGTTGTTCAGTAACCAGCTGTTTACGTTGAAGTTGTTCAGTAACCATAATCAGCTTAGTAGATAACTCGGCATAACTATCCTCAAAAACTGGACTTCATCATGGAGCAAACCATCGGCTTTAATCACCTGGCTAGCTTGGACAGACTAACGTAAATTTCAGAATTGGTCGAGACCAGAGTCACTAACGTGAATTTCAGAATTGGTCGAGACCAGAGTCGTGTTTCTCGTCAATGAGACAAAATGATCGCGACACGAAGCTAATGCAAAATACTTGCAAATGCGCGTCATCGCAACCAAATAACATCGTGTTTTTGTGACGAGAAACGCGCCTCTGATCAACAGATGGCTCGTCCTGTACTGGAGAAATAATTTGCTGGCTTGATGATTGAGGCATGGCCTATACATTTCAAATAAGAAGTAAACAGTTATTGTAGCTCGTGCAAAGAAACTGAGAGGTAGCAGGGTCAGATAATTGCTCAGCACACTTCTAATGGAAATTGAAGTGACATGTGTCACAAACTAGTCTAGGTTGTTTTCCATGAATACTCTTGTCGCAAAAATCACAAAACTCAACAAAAAAAAGGGGGGGGGGGTAAAAAGAACAACTGTGCGAAGAAGTACATAAAACCAAGCTCACCCTCCGCCTTGTCACTTACTTAAAGGTATTAAGGCCTTACTGCCCGCCCATTTCTACTACCAAGGTACCCCACGAGCCAAGGTGAAACATACACATGCTGACCGGTTACTGCCTCGAGCCCTTTAATTTTTTGCTGATTGTAATTTTACGTTCTATAATATGTAAGAGTTCCCCACAGAGTGACCAATTTGCTTAACAATGCTAGTCGTAGGAACGAACTCGCTTGTTAAGCGACAAAATTCTGCACTGTACGTTTATTTATGTAACCAACACATCCCTGAAAATGCCTTAACTGAAGTTTTACTATAATGCGTTTGTTTTTCAATTTTTTAAAAAAACAATCACTAACAGTTCACATGCAAAATGGCTTCTACTGCGAAGCTTCTTAAATATTCTAACCCATACGTTTTCACTATTGTCAGAGTACAATTTTTGCACTCATCTTTTGTATTGATTACGAACCACGTAGAAAATTCATGGTGTTTTCAGACCTATAAATCGCACTGCCACAGAAAAACTTTCTTCGCCCAAACAAATTTGTTCATAGTTGAGTACCAAAACGTTATTGGCAATTTATAGGTCGGCAAAGTTATAAATCCGATGTACTTAACCTTGCTTTTTAATGTTTATTTTTATGGACTCTTATTTTTTATGTTTGACATGAGTTATTCAAAGTTGACTTTGAGGCTTTTTATCGAGTTTGATTAATTATTAAAACTCGTACGATTTTTTGTTTCGTTTTTTCTATTAGTACGGTGTAATTGCAAAGTTTCTGTACACGATGATGAAGAGAGTTGGATAATACGTTGTTCATGGCAATTAAATTAACCTTGAATGAGTTGATAATCCTCTTATCTACCATCGAGTGAGTTTAGGATAAGTTTGAGGTCTACGCCATAGGTTTGAACATGCTTTTACGTTAATGAGTTTTTGTACATGTGCATAAGTTGTTTTTTTTTTGTATTTTGTATTAAGGTTACCTAGCAAAAAAGTTTAATTATGCACGAGTTCCGACTTTTTTTTTCCGGAAATGCTATTAGTTTTTTTGTTTTTTATTTTTAAAAAAAAAATGTCAACCCGTTTTTTCTAACAAATAAAACGTTATGATTATATATTAATATAAAAAAAAATTAGATAATATCTAAAATAAATTGAGTTTCTGAATCTTTTATGATAAATGTGAAGACGAAAACGCTATAGTGGAAATCAATTAAAAATCCGATATATCGAGATTTTTTTAAGGGGGAGGGTATATATATATATATATATTTTTTTTTGGTTGTCGTAAATTGGTATTTTGGAGATGACAAGTTACCTTGGTAGAGAAAAGAGGGAAGTTGTACGTTTATCGGAAGAGTGGGCAAGCGAGGTGAGATGTCATGGCGTGGGCGTCGAGGTCAAATTATTCCGCGTTAATTGACGTGGGTGGAGTGAGGAAGAAGAGGGTGAAAAGTTTCCTAATCGAATTGCGAATCAAAGGAAACGGATGTTACTAACCGCGCATAAAAGGAGATTGTAATTATTACGGTTAAAAAAGTTTCTATTTTAATACTCTTTATATTAGCTTTACTTGTGAGTTTGTGAGTGAGCTGGGAATTGAACGTACATTGTCATCGTTAGAATATACTGTATAGTCCAATGTACCAAAAAACGCATAAAACAGAACTGAATGAGTCTTTGGCATAAATCAAGTAAGTACAATGTGAAACAACTATACAATCATTCTAAACATTGTACATCAGTTCTACGGTATGCATGATTATACTAGACAAAGCATACTTATTATTAGTTATGAATTCAGTTATTATATAGTTTTTATTAAAAATTTTTGTTATTTGTTATTTGTTAATTAAAATTTTGTTAATTAAATTTTTGTTATTAAAAATTGTTTTTTAATAGTTTTTTTTTATTATTATTATTATAGTTATGAAGATATTATTATTATTATATTCTTTATATTAATTTTGCTCGTGAGTGAATGAGTTTGTGAGTGAGCTTGAACGTATATTGCCATCAGTCGTTTATGTGAATATATATACTGTGAATATACTGTACCAAAACATGCTCAATGTACCAATGTACTAAAAACGCATAAAACAAGAACCACATAAGTTCTTGCATAAATCAAAAATTGCCTATCGCAAAAAATTTAATTTCGCATAAATCAAAATTTGCATCGATCAAAATTTGCCTAAATCGAGACGTGCAGGAATCAAAAATGGAATCACTCAAAACATTCATAAATTGAATATCGAATTTACTTAAAAGATTGCATAGGTTTTTATTCGCATAAATCGAAACATGCAGAAATCACAAACTGATTTTTTTTTTGCATTATGTATGTACATACAGTATATTTGTACATAACAGTGGGCTATATTAAAAGTATGCTTTAAAAAGCGTTTTTAATGTATTTGTTTGTGTTGTGTGGTTTCGACTTTTTGGTTTTTGTTTGATGAGAGTTTTGATTGATAAGAATTTCACCCAAAGCCGGAGGACTTCGCTCGTCTCAATTAATAGTAAATTCTTGTGTGATTAATGAATAATTGTTCATGTTCGAACATTTTTCCTAATTTTACCACATTTTACAAATGAATCTCTTGAGACTCATCTTGGGTGTTAACGTTTGAAAAATACCTTGGGTGTTCTAGGATTAAACGAAACGCTCTAGCAACACCAAACCAAATTATTACACAACGTTCTGCTGCGAATTTCTAAGTCAAAGCAACTATTTTCAACTGTCAACGTCGTGTCAGTTCCGAGATATGGGCATTCAACATTTTGTCATTGAGTGGTTATGTAAATGATTATTACGTGAAGGTATCGTAATAACCACTTAGCAACAAACAATATAATGCCACGTTATGTTCAAATATGTTCAAACTCATGATATTTTTTCAACAGTAGCTAGTTTCCTCGCTTACAAAACAAAACAAGTAAGCTACATTAAAAATATCTTTTTAATTATACTCTTTATATACTGTCATATACAGATAAACTGTATGTACATACTAACTTACATAATGCAAAGAATTCTATTTTTGATTTTTGCATGTTTCGATTTATGCGAGTCAAAATTTATGCTATCTTTTAGTAATTTGATATTTAGATTATGAGTGTTTTGAGTAGTTTTATTTTATTTCTGCACGTTTCGATTAATGCGAATTTTGATTTATGCAAATTTTTTTTTTTTTAATATTTAACAATCCTTGAGAATCAAATGAATTTGAGATAACACATCTCACAAATTTATCATTGATAATAAGCCAGACTTAACGTGTAAGAGTTACTCCTATTGCGCTATGGCATTATGGAACAATTTACCTTTGTCTATTCGTAAACTGGCAGTTTCTTCTGATAATACCTTACCCACTGCTTTTAACGATTTCGATAAACGTTTGTTTACCCACATTAATTATTCTTGGTTTTGTTTTGTGTATTTGGTCCAGCTGGACTGCCTAATTTGATAAAAAGAAATACAATGTTTTTTTTTTAAATATTGGAATTATGCGAAAATAATGCAAAATATAAATTCATGCGATCGTTGGGTAATTCCGATATTTGATTAATGCGAATTTTGAGTAATTTCATTTTTGATTTCTGTAAGTTTTGATTTATTTATATATGCAATTTTTTTTACATTGGATTTATGCGGTTTTTGATTTATGTGAAGAACTTATGCGAGTCTCATTTTATGCGTTTTATTTGTACATTGGACTATACAGTATATTCTCATAAACGACTGTAGATGACAGTATATGTTCACTTCCCACTCACTCACAAACACACTTACTCTACAAATGAAGCTAATATAAAGGGTATAATAAAAATTCACGTGCGAAACAAAGGATTCACGTCTAGTTGTAGTTATATTTAAATCGGAATTGGTGACTAGTTGTGGTTAAAAAAACAGATTCAATTGTTTCGAAGTAGGAAACGCAATCCTTTACCAAATGGACGTGTTCATTATCTAATTACCAAATGTTACGCAGTTACGTTAATGTTGCACTTATTTGATGAAAATATTGATCGAATTTATGGTAATGTATCGATTATATGATAATTTAGCTGACTTTATAGTCACAGTAAATCGAAACTTGTTTTACAGCGGTTATAATGGTGACAATGTCAGTCTTCAACCAATTGAGTGCGACTGCTTTAATAGTCTCTAGTTTAATACAGTTGTTTTCAGTCACTGGTAATTATGTTTGAATTTTGCAGGTATTACAATATATATATACAGTGTATATATTAGGTTTGATTCGATTATGATATTTCTATTGACACGTTCGTTTTATATCGGGACGATTGGAATGAAAATTGAAATTCCATAAATTTTTCGAATCGCGCGTCTCCGGTAATTGAGGTTGTAGACATTTAATTAAAATGCTTGGTTTCCCTTTGATAATGAGTCAGCCAAAGGCTATTTACTACGAATTATCCATGTTGTAAAGCTTCGGGGCGTTTAATGCAAAATTCATGTTTGTTAGTTATTCTACAAGAGTCAAAGAAAATGAAAAGAAAAAATAAAATTCCTTTTAAATAATGAAAATTCGATACGCTGTTAAAATGGATTTCTTTTTCGTACATGTTTTTTCATTCAAGTCATTGATATTTTTTTTTAAAGTTTCATATGTATATATGTAGTTATGATTGACATTTCACCACAGGACTCGGTAAAAGAAAAGTTCCGTGAAGTTGTTTTCAAGCTGAACTCGGATGCATTGCAGGGAAGCTTCGATTTTCTTTAAAACCTTGACTAAGTTTAAACTCTGGTTGTTCTTTTTTTATTAAATATATTACTTTTTTTGAAACCGTGTGTGTGTTTTTTGTAGGTTTGTTAATGGATAAATTAAGTATGTAAAACAAAATTTGCAGTTTTTATATATAGGCTTAAAGATATTTTTTAATACGCGAAATGATATAAAAATTAATGTTCTCATTCTGAGCTGAAAATCGATGAGCATGCTGAACAGCATTGCATAACTTATTAATGATGATGTTACTAACATGTTAATAATTTTACTTTTAAATTTGGATACGTTCGAAAAAACATTATACGCGGTGTACGAAATATATGAATTTAAATCTCTAGAACACGAAAAATTCGATGTATGTAAAACTTGCATTGGAAAAAATTATTCACGCGTTCAGTTTGTTTAATGCAGTAATATTTACGATTATGTCATGTTATCTGTAGTATGTTTATCATATTACGATTCATTATATGGAAAATTTGATGATTTTGCAACTTTTTTCTATTAAACTTATTCTGAGGTTGAAATGGTTCAATATCTTTGAGTATTTTTTTTTTGGTAGTTTTTCGATGACTTACAAAGCTGAAATTTTAAACATAAGCTGGGGTCGTGGAACGCATATTGTTTCAAATTTAGACAATGTCCAGTCAATTCTGAGATTTCGTTACACGAAGGGTCCGTTACACTTTTCCTCGAAAAGTGTTTGCTGACGATATATCTGCATTTTAAGCCATCTCAAACCACCACACATTGTTGTACACAAAGATAAATGGTTTTTATCTTATAGGCCTTTAGTAGTAAGTATATTAACTGCTCATAGTGTACCCGTTTAAGAAATTAATCTGTCAGTATTTGTAACGCCTGTATTTGAAATTGAACAATCCTCTCGCGATGATGACGTGTTACTGAGTGTATATTGCTAACATAGTTTTCATCATTACAAATCCAGCTCCTAACAATGGGTATTACGTGACTATGTCAACAATGTACACGATCAAGTTTCAGAATGTACATAAAGAGTACCAGATCAATCGGATCGTCTTAAACCGTAAGTGGAAAAACTTCAATTTGAGAAATCGATGATTTTACATATTATATTTTGTTTATAGAGTTGCATGCTATTCTGACTAATTCATAGTGACTCTTTTTAATTGGTCCTGCGATATAATTCTTAGTCTTATATCCAGATCTTAACTTAGTGGCCTCATTTCATACACAAACTCAAAAACTGTAAAAACAAAAACAAACGAATTAGTTCCCTGTGGTTTAACGCGATCCAATTGGAAGAAGTTAAAAATTCCAAAATGCCGGTTTGAGATTTATTCGAGGATTACGTTTCACTCTCATTTCGCCAAAAATGGAAATCGTTATATAGTAGGCCTATATATCGTGTGAACAGTGCAGCGGAAAATCAAAGTATGAGGGTCAACATTTGCGCCACACGTGGCGCGCAAATTGTGGCAGAATAAGTAGCAGGTGCACGAGCGTTCAGTCATTTGTGCACCGCCGCACAACATCGTGATTTTCTCCAAAAAATATCGATATTTTTGTTTCCGCGTATAATTGCGGATATAATTTTTATAACTTTCTCGTCTACCGTATAATTTTCGCGTATGAATTTTTTGGTCGCATATTGGCGAAAACGTCTATTAAGATACTTGCGTGTATCGAGGATTTTTGGTAGTGAGATCGTGTACTTTGATTGGAAAAGATGCCTTACCAATCTTTGAAACAAACGGACTGTTTTGTTAGATCCTAGAGTAGTAGGTTCTCTTTAGGGTTTCAGTAAATAACCTATAAAAGTGGCCTGTTGCTTCGGTTTTATGGATTGGAAGACTCACCTTAGCCCCATACCCCCTATGTACTTATCGTACCTTTTTTTTAAGCTCCTGTTCCAAATTGCTTTCAATGCATTTTTTATCAACTTTTCGAACAACAGAAACGTCTACGTGTTGTGTTTCATTCGAACGCCAACGATACAGAATGCTTTATTATTTATGGACAACGATTCTAGAAAACTACTGATTTTGGATATTGAACTACTAGAAATCAATTTTTGTGGGTATGTTCACGTACAAATATCTCCAAATACAAATGCAAATATTGACTTTTTGTCAAAAATTTTGTTTTGGAAGTACAATTGAAGAGCTTATTTCCAAAACGTTTCAAGTCCACGAAATACAATTTTTCAGGAAATGGTTGTTTTTATTCATTTTACCATAGACTTTGCATATGGACGTAAATTTTATGAGAGTGCTTTTCAGTAGGAAATAATAAGTTTTGAGTCTTGAAATAACATATTTGGAAATCGGCATTGCACAAATAGTTTTCCGAGCTTCAAAAATGATAAAAAGTGGAGTTAAGACGTTTTGGAAATAAGCTATTCATTCATGGACAACAATACTAGAAAACTACTGATCTTGAATATTGAACTACTAAAAATCGATTTCGTGGGTATGTTTCACGTACAAATATTTTCAAGTACAGACACAAACATTTGACTTTTGTCAAATTTTTGTTTGGAAAGTACAATTTTGTTTCAAGTATTTGTTCAATCGGTAACAAGTGTTTTTTAAAAAAACAACGGCACATGATAGGAAGAATCTTGGTCAATGTTTGTGGACATTAGCCTTTACGAAGTTTCAATTTTGGAACCGTGCCAGGGTCCGAGACAAGAATTTCCACACGTGCATTAGGTATGTTCATAGGGGTGTTGTGATTTGTCTCAGGTCGATATCGATTTCTCCGACTATTTAGTGACAAATTATGATATACTCGCATAGCCAAAAAAAAAGTTGGAACAAAGTAAAAAGAGTGGAGCTATTGTAAGAAAAACGTTCTCAAGGAACGGTGAATCAACAGGCCTTTGAGAAGATGGCTATTTTGGGAAGAGGTGAGGGCCAAAGTGAGGGGTTGGTTAATATTGGTATTGGAGTTTGTGCGAATAGAGAAAAAAAACTTACCGTAAAATGTGTGGTATTCGTGAAGTAGTTTCTTCTTCTGGAAAGGTGACAGAAGACTATGGTTAGGGTTGACTGGCATGGAGTTGCCCATAGCGACCAGGAGACGCACGCGCTCCAGTCTCCGCCAAAACTCCCAGCCACGGAGCTAAAAGGGTGGCAGGTGTCGACGTTGCTCGCACTCGATTGGTCCATTCCGACGCTGCAGGTGGTTAAGGAATTTTGGGGGTTCTTGATTCGGTATGGGGACACGTTTTCTACAAGGTGCTGTGCAAGTAGTAGATTTTTCGATGTGTGGGTTGAGACTAAAAATATAAAAAATAAAATAGGTGATGATAACAATGATGGTGATGATGGAAAATGGAATTACTTCACACAAAAAAAAATTGTCCAAAAAAAAAAAAATAATAATCTTGATGGGTGGGGTGGGTATAAATGGAACCGAGTAGGAGGAAAGTGGTGGACACGCGCTTAGCAGAAGATTGGTTTGAGGATGTTTGTAGAGTTTTAGATGATGATAATGGTCGACGAGTGACGTCAAAATGCTTTAAAGAATTGGAAGTGCTGAATGTGTTTTTTGTTTTTTATATATAACTTTAAGAATTCTTCTTTTTTTGTTGAGTTTTCTTTCGTCGTCTTCCAGTTTCTTTCATCCTTTGGAGACTTCTTCCCAAAGGATGCCGGTTATTCGATGCATGAGGTTACGAAATCGATATGGAGAAGCAGAATGGTTCATGATGATAAATGATAATGGACAGCGACCTCTGCATATCTCCGAAGTAGTATTAAAAGAACATGATGTTCGGCAATAGACTCGGTTCGCTTTATGGTTCGAAAAAGTTTAGTTATTTAAAATTTTTTTTTTGCTTGAGAAATAAAGATGAAAAATCTTTACATATGTTTTGCCTTAAAAAAAAACAACTTTATTTACATACAATATAAAATTTTTTGCTTCCTTAATTGATTTACCATTTCCAAAACAAAAGTATGGATGGTTTTTTAGATAGTGTTGCTCAGATGTAAGCACTTATGTAAGAAAAGTGCATTATTGTAGTACATATAATAAAAAAATAAATGCATATCTGCAATAGTATTAAGCGGGGAAAATGTGTTCGTCAATGGACTCGATTCGCTTGATGGTTTGAAGATTTTCGGAGTTTTGTTTTTGTGTTTTAAACAAGATTAAAGTATAAAATTTATTTACATGACAAAAACTTTTTTAGCTTTCTTAATTAACTTATTTTCAAGAGCAAAAGTGTTTAGACGGATTGTGTGTTCTTTTCAGCTGTGTTTGTTGTGTTGAGTTGTTAATATGCAGGCACAACTACTGTACTGTAAATAAAAAAAATTAATTATAGCAACAAAAATGCATACAAACTTTATAATTTTTACATTAGGTTAGTGGGTGGAGTTTGTGGGCAAAAATAAAAAAAATTTTTGATTACATTTATTCAATAAAACCCAACCTAAACTGGTATTTGTAACCATAGACACTAATTTAGGTTACGCAAAGGGTTGATTTATTTGTTTTCGTTTAGTGAATCTTTACTTAAACTTTACCCACCAACCTAAAGTGAAAGTTCACCTTTATTTTATTTTAGCCAAAAAAAAACTAAACAAAAACAAAAACAAAAGCCACATTTCATATTTTGGCTACAAAAATCTTATTTACATCACACTATCTCATTTTTTGCTTTGTTAATTGCTTTGCAATTTCCAAATGAAAAAATGTCTGGACAGGACAGTTGTTTGTCCAGGTGTCTGTTTTTAGCTTTGTGTTGTGTTACTTACAGTATATGTCAGTAATTAAGAAAATTACATTATTATACTAGCAAAAAAATGCATAGAAAAAAAGATTAAAATTTCTGAATTTGTTATACAGTACTAGCTGTATGTCCGTCAAAAATGATGGAAGGCAATTGATTCAATTAATAAACATAATTCATTTGACTCGTGTTGTTTTGCAACATTCGTTAGAATTAGTGTTTTATGTTTACTTCATCTCATTAATTATTGCTCATGTTTGTGTTGGCATGATAACGCATCTATTATGTCATGGTTACGTTTGTTTTTAGTTGTCATGGATACATTCTGGCACGGAAAGAGGCAGAGAGAGACACTTGATTTTTATATTGTTTAATTAGGTACTTTCCGGTTATAGCCAGGCCCAGTCTGATGTTGCTATTTGCTTGTACTTAATTATGGATTTATTGTGCAGGTTAGGAAAGGAAAACAAAACACTATTCTACGTATAATACGTTTCTTTGTTTTTTCTAATCTTACCTGCACAATAAACCCATAATTAAGTACAAGCAAATAGGAACATCAGACTGGACCTGGCTATAACCGAAAAGTATCTTTAATATTAAAATCACATCTAATTTAAGATTTGTACTAGCTCATGTGACATTCATTGTTTTAACCTCGTGTTTAGACTTATGTTGCTTTGCAACATTCGTTCATTGATGAGAAAGACTACACTGCAAAGTCAGTGTTTTAGCACGGAAAGTACTAATAATTAGTTTTAATACTAACTTGGCAGTTTGCCAATCAATTGCCAAATCTGATTTAGACCTGGCAATTAGAAGGTTTAAATGCTTTTAAAAAATGGAATGATCTACCTTTTTACATAAGAAAACAGGGCTATCATTCAAACACTGCAAACCAAGAGCGCTTTTAATCGGTTTGATCAACTTTTATACAAACATATCACTCATTGTTTTAATTGATTCCTCTTTTAATTCATTTTTTGTATTTTGTGTTCTTTTATACTAATCATCATTGTGTATATTGACATCCTGTTTTGGTCCGTTGGGAATGGTCGATTCTTAAATAAAAAATAAAAATTAAAAATACGTACCATACAGATTTTCATAACGCGATTTCGAACAACGAACGGTTACCAGAGTAAAAGTGTTTTTTATACAACGAGTAAAACTCTGACAACGACCACTGTTCAGAAACGCAATAGATAAGCCGGACGTCTGTTCCTTGAAAATGTTTGTAGTTATCATGTTTTTCTACACAATTTTTCTCATACAGTAGGGTTTCCATTACCGAAATAACTAATAATAAACCATTCCTTCCTGAAGTATGTGAAAAGGAAATGTCTATCTATTGAAATCAAAAAGAGAAATTATTTTTAAAAATATGCAACTGAGGTGACAGTGAATAAACTTAGTTTTAGTAAAGCATTATGGGTAATCTACGACCATTATGTAAACTTATTTAAAACCATTTTATTTTATTATAGAAAGTGTTTCCAGTTAGAAATCGTGGGAATTTTGAACGAATTACGCACTTAATGCTGTTCATGCAACAACGTTATGCCTCATAACGAAAATTGTGCTTGCATTAATTGAGCCTCGTTGTACGAGACTCGACTGTATTAATAACAATATTTATAAAACAAACGATTTACCGGATAACTGAGACTTCCCTGTATTTATGTATTTTTAATCACTCGTTCAATGTGAAAACGCACTTATTTCATTCATTAATAAGCTTTAAACCAGCAGTTTAAGTAGCTTATCAAAATGAGCTTAACTAGTCCCACTACATAGCAAGTTGTTTTCGAGTGACAAATAAATGGACATTATTGCGTAACATCGAGCGTAATACGATTATCATGGATTTTAATGAGGTGTTATATACACGATGCCTAATTTCAAAAGACACTGCTCTGATCGTCGTCGTCGTCATTATTAGATGTCAGGAATAGCTATTTACAGAAAATTGTTGCGACAGAATTGCATCGAGAAACCGTTTTCGAATCTGTCACTATTGATAAAAGACTTTGGAGTGATATTTGGTTTTTGCTCCGAGCGATCCAATTTAATGCGTTTTAATTCGCAGTTCGTTAGCACTACGCGTTGATGGCGTTACTTTAATCGTTAATAATTTTTTTTATATATATATATTTTTTTTCTTTTTTTTTTTCACATTAACACCAATGTGTTAAAAAAAAGTCTCGAGACTATCGATCCACTCCTAAGAATAATTAAGATTGTTAGGATTAAAGCCGTTGATTGGGTCGCTTTTTAATCGATACTCGATTTTGCCACTTGACAAAATAATTAATTATTTTTTTTGGAAATTCCATGGAATTGTCAACCCATAACGTTTTTTTTTCTAAAGTAAACAAATTTGATAATTGCTATATATCAAATGATAATACTACTAATACTATTATTATTACTAATTATTATTATTATGTAAACACACTGTAGTTGACACTTGTATAGTGATTTAAATAATATAAGTTCAATGAGAAGTTTGGGTATCATCTCAACAAGACTTGGCTTGTTTAATTACACCTATTTTGCAAGTTATGTTAGTCACATTGTTAGTCACGGTAGACATTTTAAACTTATTTTTTTTAAAAAACAAAAGTCCCATATAATTTTGAACGATTTATTATAACGTACTAATACCATTCAGAGGTAAATATTGAGTTTAAACTGAATATAGTACAGTTTTTTATATTTTGAGAGACATACTTGATCAATATGTATAAGCATCATATAAACATTCAGAACATATATAAACATTTAGAGGTTACAAAATAAGTTATTTTAGTCATAGTACTAACATGGTTCCTATTTGAGTTCACCAAAATTAACACAAGTACATTAAAAATGCTTTTTCAGCACACTTTTTATATACTGGCATATACAGATGCACTGTACAGTATGTCTGTACAGTATATCTATACAAAGAATGTACGTGTACCTATACATAATACAAAGAATCTATTTTTGATTTCTGTATGTCTTAATTTATGAAAACTAAAATGTATGCAATCTTTGAGACATCCGATATTCAATTTATGCGTGCGTGAATGTGT
>JAQIWH010004013.1:0-18131 GCA_034695005.1 Cryptops parisi
ATGTTGCTGAATACCTTACTACTTTTTCCATTTACTCAAAACTATGAATTGACTCATGCGACGTCATTCTGAGCAAACCGTCAATTATTCCCTGCCATCATCTGTTTTGATTTGTATTAAAAAACAAAAATGACAACTTTTCATTTAAATCGTAAAAACAAAATACGTGTGCTCACCCAACCTCTTGTAAACTCTTGCGTACTCTTGGGGGAAGGGGTACAAGTACCACATTATGTGAAAATTGGCAGTACGGTACTGTATATATACTATATACTTATATTAGACGACAGTATTATATATGGTAAATAATTGTTATACATACAGTACAATTATTATAATAAATACATAGACGTGTAGCCATACATTTTTTACCTATTAGAAATACCGCATATTAGGCCACAGATTTCATTAGTTTCTACAACACGTTGTCTGGATTAATTTTGCGTGTTATGCCATTATATCACAACAACGGTAAACATATCATTGGTATTGTTTGAGATTGCAAGGTATTCGAGTTTTAATACTCTGCTGTGGTCGAACGAATTAAACGAATTGGAATCTGGATCGAATTCGGTTCGTGCATCAAGCGTTGCGAGCCATTTGGGCTCCCCTGGCCAAGGCGCGTGATTGGTCCACTCGAGGGGTCAAGGGGTCGCATGATCCACCGAGACGAACTCCATCTTCGCATAGTGCACGTGTGTTGTTGCCCTCCTTCGCCTTGGGCTACAAAACCGATCAAAATCTGGGGCTCAACGAGTTAACCAATTCGTTCCTTGTTACGGTTCAAAGCACCAGCCATAAAGATTATACTGGATATATTTCACATATTATATACATACATACATATTATATACAACACGTATACGCGGTGAATTAAAATTATGAAAATATCGTAAAAATACAACGGCTGTTTGTACTTAGTATTAAAATGTTTTAGTTTCTATTAGTTTTTCAATTTTACCAATTGGGGTGTGTTTAATCGTGGCATACCACTATTTATTGGTATGCCATGGTTTATTTAGTCTTTAGTGAATTCATTAATATTGACTTTTGATTTGGTAGTAAGTATTTTTCTTAATGTTTTATTTCAGTTCATTTACAAAACATCACAATTCATGGCATTGCGAGAGTGTCATGAATGATTCATGATCAATTTTCAACAGACTTCACCTTGTCAACTATTTTGGTAAGTTTCCTTAATCATGACTTTTATTCTATTTTCCTTTTTTTGTCATTGAAACTGACACCATCGATATCAGCTGGCATTCTTTACCAACTATGTGATTGAGTACCTAGTGCATTTTACTCTTCCTTATTGATTCAATGGATAATTTATTGTTAGACCACAGATTTAAAGGCATGAATTGAGACGGTTTTGTAATAAATAATCACGGATATATATCACAATGGTATCGTGTCATCCTTATTTTGTTGTTGTCAAAATTGACAACAAATGTCATAGATTTATGGTTTCTTAATTGAAGGGCCTGGTGTAAAGGGGTGTTTAGTAACATTTTTGTCAAAAGTGACCTAGGAACGTGTTAGGTGCAATTCTACTTTCCTAACGCATAATTTTGAGCAAAACAGCAATATGTGCAAAGTTATTAGTGCAAAAAGTGTGAAGTAGCCCATAGACAGCAAGACAAGTTCGGATCTTTAAACGCATTTTCCTCGAAGTGGTAAAAATGTTACTTAACACACCAGGCTCTTCATTGCTATAAATTGTGCTGATTACTCAATACGTACGTTTCAATTTCACGGAAATTGAAAGAAATCGAAATGATTACTTTGTTTGTCGCATTTCGTGAATGTGACAAATCTGGATCTTCATGTTTACGTTAAAAGAAAATCGTTCAAAATGATCGACAACGTTTTTGACGAGAAAATTCGTTGACGTAAAAATTCATCAAACTAGTTCCACCTACGAGATTGATGATAACACCTCTCGTACGTTAAGTAGTTATTTTATCTTCAAATTGTTTGGTATTCAACTTCACTTGGTAACTTTTGGTTGAGAAGACATTTTCTTTTTTCGAAGTGTCCTTTTTTGTGTCCACATAAGTGACGTCATTCAGTGTAGCGTGAAGTTTGAGATCAATTCGTTTGGAGATAAAAATGGAAAGTTGATGGTATAACAATGTTTTTAAGTGTGAAAAACGGGGGAAAAGAGGGGAAAAAAAGAAAAATGAGGCCAAAAGGTGGGAAAAAGTGAGTGGGCGGATGAGTGAAAAGCTGTTTATTAAAATGTTGGTAACTACTGCGAGAATTCATAAAACGGGGTTGTCTCTGTTTGTTTTTTATTCTTTCAAAGTTCCTTGGCCTGGTTGTATGTGTTAAGGTAGTCGCTACCGATTATTGTTTTTTATTTTATTAACTATTGTTTGAAGGCTACTTTTTGTTTTAAATATTGGAGAATGATTTAAGAGTTATAATTTGGTGGGAGTTAAAACAAGTTTGTTTTTTGTTTTTCTTCTTTTTAATGTTTGTAACTTTGTGGTGTTGCGAATCGAGTTTCGCAAATTGTTTATATCTCTTAATAATTGGTTGACATTTATTTCAATGATAATATAACTTTGAATGTTTCATACATTTATCGTGGTTTAAATTTTAAAACCTACGCTACAGGGAGGAGGAAAAAAATAGTTAATGCTACGTTTTATTGAAAATTTTAGTATTATATATTTATCGATAATGACTGGAAAATATGCACGTCAGAATTTCAATAATAAATGACTAGATTTAGAAACAAAAAAAAAAATTTCACATAAAATAATGTAAATATTACAGTGCCGGTATACTATTGTTTGTAATACAATATTGAAAATAGTTTATAAATAAAGTGGAAAAATAAATAGAATCTAAGTTATGGATAAAAATTAACACTGAATGGTGGGGAAGAAAAATATCCCGGATAACGATAATCGTTAATTGACAATATGACATAAGAAATGTATCTTGTCGTCAATTCTTATAAACTCTCGTTGTACCTCTGCGCGCAAGTATTTTTCAAACAGTGAGTTGTATTGGTTTCATTACCCAAACTATTTCTTACAAAGTAAGATTAGCTAGGTATTATTTTAATCAGAGTTTTTACTTTCTTTTATTTATTTATTTATTTATTTATTTATACATCCCATGGAGATATCAATACAAATCATGAAAGAAAAAAAGGGTAAAATAGAACACCTCAAACGGAGTTAATAAAGAACAATGGATGAAATACAAAGAGAAGATGCAAAATTCCAAAACAAATATACAAAATTGGCTATTGAAATAAAAATTATTATATAAATTAGTGAAATAGCAATAAACAATATCTCCAAAGTGAATGACAGAAAAAAATGCTTCACTATCGAAATTAAAAGAAAAATTATATGAAAACGTGCGGACTGGGGTGAAAGAAAGTGAAGTTTGTAAATCATATGAGTTATCTACGTCCATTCTGTGAACTAATTCGAAAAACTTATTTTATTGTAGAAAGTGTGTCTTAAGGGAGACGGGAATCGATTGTGAATTAAGAAACATGGGATAAAATGCTGTTCATATAACATAATAATAAGGGTCCATTTTTCGCATAATGAAGGTCGTGCTTGCACTAATTAAACTAGTTGTATGACTGATTCTACTGTACTCTTATTTTAAGTACTGTATATAAGAAGCCAGCACGTGATGCCGCACAACGAGTTAACTATTTTCGTAGTCTCTTGAAGAACTTTATAAGGGACCGAACGAAACTTGAAGAACTCTATTTTAATCGAACTATTGTGGAAAGTTCTAGGAAAACGTGGTGGTCGAAGAGGGAGATATAATTATTATATATCTGTGATGGAATTACATCGCGTGCAGATTGCTGTAAAAAGATCATTAAAAATGGGGTCATGTGACGTGTGATCCCTATGGGAGTCCATTCCGTGCATCCATTTTTTAATAGGCTAATATACCTATAATATAATATTTTTTATTTTTGATCCCGTTGATGTTTAAGTTGGTCGTGTAAAAACGCTGCTCGTAAAAAAATATAAAACAT
Source organism: Cryptops parisi (assembly GCA_034695005.1). Lineage (NCBI taxonomy): Eukaryota > Metazoa > Arthropoda > Chilopoda > Scolopendromorpha > Cryptopidae > Cryptops > Cryptops parisi. The sequence goes on from JAQIWH010004013.1 coordinate 4,028, forward strand.
TCTCGATTGCTGCCCACCTTCATGAATTATAAAACGCAGCGAGACATCAACGCAACCTGTCCTTAACTTTTAGGTCCATTCGTGTCCATAAAAACGGTCCTTGCTCTTCTCACGTCGTCCTCCTGTTCCTAGTTAGTTCCTAAAGCTAGGGCCCCCTATAGTCTCCTTCCTATGTTTTGTATAATTTTCGACTTTTTATTGCCCCGGTATTTCGCTATAGTTTTTTAATTTCCTAACTTTGCAAGAGAAGAAAATCATAGACGGAACATTTCACCGGGAGTGGTATTTTGGGTCATTAAAAAAAGTGGTAGGCCTACCATGTAAAGTATGGTATTTGCATGGAATGTTGATGTTGACTCGCACTTTCACACGAAACTGTTTTAAAAGATGGAAAAAAAAAGTGATGCACTTTTCCGGAAATTGAGAATCAAAACATTCGGTAACTGGAGTCATAAAATGCTGCACCAGGGTTAGCCCTTACCTGATGATCAACTAGGAAAGAAATGTTTTTTTGAATAAAGTTTATGGATGCAATGTCCCTATGCAATTATTCTAAAGTGAATCAACTGTACGCAGTCGTATTATCATTTTACTATAGATTGTTTCTAAGGTTTGGCAAAATACGTATAGTTGTATAAGATATACAAGACACAAAAATATAAGATTTACCTTTGTCTATCCGTGAATTGGCAGTTTTCCCTGATCATACTTTACCCACTGCTTTCAACGATTTCGATAAACGGTTGTTTACCCACATTAATTATTCTTGATTTTGTTTTGTGTATTTGGTCCAGTTGGACTGCCTAATTCAATAAAAAAAAAAGAAGATATAATAACACAAAAAAAATCATAACATACAGTGGGTAGTCCATAGTATAAAAATTCAATCATTACATTACACATATGAGCAATTAGAGTCAATATAAATGTCAAACTGGTCATTGACAAACACATTTACAAGCATTTCTGGGGTTACTTTTTGAAAAGCAAAGTAATAATTAAATTACTTTGCTAATATTATAAAGCCTTATTTAATTTTTTTAATTTTGGACTATTAAAACGCACATGTGTGAAATAGTGTGTTTGAAACATTTATTTGAAATTTGCCATATTTCGCCGAATAGATAGTGACTAAGAATGTTGCATGTTGATGTTATGTCTTTGTTTTTTTACTTAAGAATAGGGGTATTTGTCATAGTCCATTATTTGTGTCCATTTTCACAATCTGATTGGGTGTGTCGCGTGGTCGAGTTTTTTTTCTTCTCTACCTTTTCTTCGATCGTCATTTTTCTCGCAACACTTGTAGGACGTAGAATCAAGAGCAGGGTCTCTTTAAAAGCCTCGAGGGGAAGATTTTCTTCCACAGAAGAAAACATTTTTCGTGTGACGTTGTTTGATGGTGTCGTTCGCCTTTTGTCGTGATGCCAGTTTTGCTGGAGTCGCGTGCAGCGCGGGGGAGTGGGACGACTCTGTGCTAGAAGTAGTAGTGGTAGTACTGTAGTAGATGAAAGTGGCATGGGATAAGACCGGGGTTGGGTGTAGTATAAGGAAAGGTGATCCTTTTCTTCTGTGCGGTGAGGTTACCGAGCTGCCAAGCGTCAACTTTCACCTCGTGGGCGTTTTGAAAAGATCTGACACACCTGACTACGAGGCGCGCGGAATGTCAAGAGAAAAAAAAAGTCACTTTTAGTCTTGAGTCACCGAATTGTTCAACTTTTTTTTTTCTAAACGTGAAATGATAGTGTAAGATTTTTGTCAGATGCTTTTAGTGTTGGTGATACTGTGATTTGGATGTCTCGGTTTCTGATTTAGGAAAAACATCCTCGTTTCGCTCAACACGGTAGAGGCGTTCCTCAAAAAGTGATCGTATTATTAATACTCAAAATCAGATCGTTCCAAAACACTGGAATATTAAAGTGAATTACGTTCAATTGGAATTGATATTGATATTATACACTACAGTCGCAGTAAGCGAGGTATGTTAGAAGAGAGTGGCTTTGTCATACGCTTGAAATTTTATATACTACAGTATTTCGTGAATGTAAGTGGATGTAATTAAGCTATCTAGGCTACTGTGATTTTGAATTGGAGGAGTTAATGTTTTTAACAAAATACGGCATGTTATGTACCTACATGGTTGGTGCTGCATGTATAGATTCTTTAATTATTATCCACCAATTATAAAATACGTGTTTTATCATACAATTTACTCAAAAAATTGTTATAGTTTTCTCATTTTGAACAGCTGCTGTAAAACTTTAAAGTATTAACTCAATTTTATTTTATATTAATTGATTCTAAGAATCGTTTAATAATAATAAATAAATAAATAAATAAATAAAAAAGGTACATGGTATTTTGTATACAGTATAGGAATATGGGATGTCCATGAAAGGTTGAGAGTTTTTGAAGATTTGGTTCCAATAGATTTATATTTTGGCATCATTGGTGTACAGTAGCTATAATATGTACACCAGTTCAAAAATTTAGTTTGTTTTAGGTCAGGGCAGAAATCGCGTCATAACGATGATTTTTTAGTCTTTTATTCGTAAAATATGTTCTCCGATACATACCGGTATATAAAAAAAAAAATGTAAGAGCAATAGGTTACTCGAAAACGCTTTGCGTAAAAAACTAGGTTATTAAAAAAAATGTGTTTGTGCGAAACCAACAATCGCGTTAAACGAGGAGTACTTGTGCGAAACATTCGCGTTAAGTGAGGACTAGTTGTGCGAAACGTTCGCGCTAAGCGAGGACTGCGGTGCGTAGCTCTTGGAAACCTTCGGGGCTATTTTGCGAGCGGTTAGACTAGAATAAGATGATGACGATCATGACGGGACGAGGAGGGTGATAAGAAAGGAGGTGGAATGAAGTGAAGGCGAACACGTGATGTGCTCCCAAGCCTTCATCCTGGTTCGAGACCCCCGAGAGCCGGAACGCGCCCGCCAACCTTTGACCTCACATTACAGCGCCGTTAATCGGCGCGTGAGCTCGCCCCCCATTGGCTGGCGACGGGTGCACGACGCCATTTGTATGCGCGAGCGCATCTCCAGACGCCGTGCTGCGTGCCGCGCTTCTCTCACTCACTACCTGAACATCGCCCAAGAAACAGCTACGATGGGCAACAAAAGTCAATTTTTTGGGACAAAAACCGAAAGAGAGAAAGGCAGGCAGACAGACAAAAAAAAATGGAAAGAAAGTAGAAAAAAATTACTATCTTATTAGACAATCGAGACGTGTCGTCGTTTCGAACCGCGAAATAGCCCTTGTCTTGAAAAATAAAGATGTTGTCTCTTTTAGACGCAATGAAGAAAGTGAAAGATTCTTTTTGCCTTTTGTTTTTTTTTTGCGTGTTGGGTACTATGCGGTATATCCAATGTTTTCTTTCTTTCTATCATAACGATTGGGCGTTTGATCCGGTCCAATGAGAGTACCCTCTAAACGCAATAGTTGAATTCTCAATTCCATTGGCGAAGAATATAATCAGCGTAGTAGATGGTGATGGTGGTATGCACTGATTTTTTCCTGCCAAAGGGCAAGTTCAGCTTTTTGATGAGGATGGTAAATGGGATACTCGAAATGATGATGAAGGTGGCTATCCACTGGGGTTGTTGTTGTTTTTGTTTTTTTGTTATACAGGGTAGCTCAGAAGTCGCACTTCTGACAAAGTTTTAATTGCTGAATTTTAACATGGAAGAATTGCATTGAATATAATATAATATAAGATAGTATAAATGAATAAATATGGAATGTACAGTATTATCTATGAATTAAATGTATGAGACATCTGTTATATAAAATCTCTATAATAGTTGTGTAAGTTTGTTTGTCTGTCTGTAGCGTTTTTTGAAGAATAAAAAAACTCTCAACCTTCGTCGGGATTCGAACCCGGGTCACAACGATAGCAGACAGGAAGGTTTTATTCAGTTTTAATAAAAATATCTAAGTTATAAATTTTATTGTAGCTTTGGTTAATATCACATAAAATGTCTATATGTGATATTTGGTTCATCCTGTAGATATGTTATGAGTTTTGTTGTGCGTAATATAATTTTGCCTAAGTTTTATATAATTTTGTACACAAAAATTGCATTAATTCCATCAATTTTTACAATATTGTAGAAGGTAGTTAAAGTAGAAATGTCGGAGTGATGAGACTCGTGTGTCGGGAAAATGGCAAAGGTGACGAAGATGGGCCAAGGGATGGGTGGAGTTGACTTTGCATTATTAACTCTGCTGCTGCCATCATTATGGAATAATGCGTAGAGCTCGTGGAAGAAATTTATATGAGATTGGGTATAGGGAAAAGTTTATCGTTAATTGAGATTCCCTATGGAACGATTAGGGATATGAATTTTTTTCCGTTGGGGATTTTATTAAGTCATTTTCTTTTTTCAGGTATCATGCTGAGAAAAATTGTTTATTGTAATCGGTTTTTTTCTCTTTTTCATTCATACGTTTTAAAAGCGAGGGGTTGAAATGATGAATTTTCTTTTATGGAGTTTATTTTTTTTTAATTTTAGTTTTAATTTTTTTTTTAGATTAAAGTTCGGTAAGTTCTCTTAGTGTTTTTTTTATGTTTGTTTTTTTTTATGTTTGTTTTTTTTATCAAAGAACACGAAGTATTGAGATAAAGAAATCGGAGATGTTGAAAAGATTTTCTTTTGTAGGTTTGAGGATAAATCCTTGTAATCTTAAGTGTTCACAGTTCAATAGGCTTCTTAGGTAGCTTGAACATCCGGTTCATTCCATATTTTTTTTTTATTTTTTAAATCTTTATTTATTTTTTTTTTTTGTTTTCTTTCTATCTGGTTGGTCGTCACACTTTTTTTTGTGTTGTCACGCAAACTGACATGTCGATGATCATACTTAAAGGAAAATTAAATCCTCAAGGAATTCTTTATTTTTGTTCAAAAATTTTGTGCGTGTGTCGGAAAGTATGAATTTTTGCACGTAAAATAATCGTGATTAGTGAAAGATGAATTAGAGGGGACCATTTTGTGTCCTTTCTATACTCAACGTCTATAGAATTATCGCAAGACGACGATGACTTTTATAAAAGGAACAGCTAGTTGACCTTTTTCCTTTCTTTTTCATTCCTTTTGATGCTTGTTTAAGCGTATTTAATGGCATCGCAAAGTCTTCCCCCTATCCCTAAAAAAAAGTGGTCACCTAAGTGGAATGCACGCGATTGAATAAGCACGCGAATGATGCAAGTTGTCCCCCTTAGTTTAGTTGGATTTTTTTTTATCCTCTTGTTGTATGGCGAGGAGGACAAACAGGTGAAACGTTGGTACAAAAGAAGTAAGAAATGAAAAGGGGAGAGTGATAAGTCTTTAAGTTGTCGGTCGTGGTCACGTCAGTCAGTCAGATGTCGCAGTGTCCTCAGAGTTTAAAGCAGCTTTTCAAAGTCTTTTCCACGTTCTCTCGCCTAATGAAACCCATTGAGGAATACTTGAAAGGGATGAGCAAGGCCTCCCATGTCTTATGACAGGTGAACAACAACGTTCACTCTTTTTCTAAAAAACAGCAGATATTTGTTGATGCGTAACGTCGTGACGTCATACTAATTTTCTTTTAAAAAACAAAGATAACCTAAAGGTTGCACTGCAATTGAGGAGTTGGGTGGAATAACTGCGTAACTCAAAAACTGTTGTTTTCAGAAAAATGACAAAAACTTCTGGCTCTTACCAAGCACTGAAAATAACTTTTTTATATGTTATTCCAGAGTTATTGCGCGCTAAAATCTTGCCGAAAAATGTAAACAAATAATTTCAAAATTTTCTGTCAACTGTAGCTTATATTCATAGAAGGAAAACGAACAGGTTTAATCTGTTAAGTTCAGTTGACAGGCCTCAAGTTACAGGCTAATTAAAAAATGCAATTACGCCGTTATTCCAAATATCGTGCTAGTTTATAAATGCATTTACGTCGTCGTTTTTTCAAAACATCTGAATCTTTTTCATTGTTTTGGATATGAATCAAGTGAAAAACCAAAGAAGTGAAACGACGAAAAGAAAGAAATGACTAAACATTTCAGATTTACAATAGTCGCGATCCATATTCGTGTTCCAAAAATTTCGAAAGTGCAAATTATATGCAACTCATGTGCTATACACAGGTCTGAAACGATTCAATATATGCATTTCAAGGAATAATCATGTAAGTTGGTTTACGCCGTTTTTCCACCCGATTCCTAAATTCAACAATGTCAATTAGTATTTAAGGGAATATTTCGTTGTACTATAAAAAATATTGTACAATACTATATACAGCAATCCATCATTTATTTTTAAGCGAATTCGTTAGTTTTCGGCTATTATTTTTTTTCAATATGGTACGTGTTTCGAGATTTATCAGACACCTCATCTTCAGTTGTTTACATAATGTGACATTTTATCAGTCATCAAAACTATTAGTTAAAACATGTAAAATCTATTAAAACTATTGGTAAACAACTGAAGATGCGACTTCTGGAAAAACTCTACACGTGTACTGAAGAAGTAAATTTGGCTAAAAACGACTATCTTTTTTTTAAAAAACCGAGTGGTGTGGTAGCGTTTAACTTGTAAAAAAAAATAGCCGTTTAAAGAATTCTCAAAATTTAGGAAAGAAGTGACTATGATATATGGTTTATGGTGAAGTGACAGTTCACGTTTAACTCGTTTTCGTTGTAGCGGAAGGAAATTGCAAGACACCTTGTAGGCTCGGATTGTTTAATCTATACTCTCTATAAGGGTTTTTCTCGAAACTCTGAACAGATCATGATGAAGGGAGATGAAAGAGAACCATTTCACTCTTCTTCTTTTTTTTTCTTCTTTATTTTCTTTAGTACCGTACAGTACTGTGGTTATTCTGGTTGGAAATAGCTAAGCTAGGCTATCATTTGGCCATAAATCCTCCCGACCACATGCCCTTTGATCCCTGACCCTTTTGCAGATCTTTCCGAAATTGCAGGTGAGATGTTGGCTCACCTGTACAGGTGAGCCGAGAGGTTGAAAAGGCGAAACCAACCTGCAGAAGAAATATTAAGACGAAGAAAAAATATATAAAGAAATAAAGAGCACTTTCAACTTTGTGGTGCAAAAAATAAGAGCATCTACTCAACAGAAAAAAAATTGTAATTTTTTATACTGCTATATTGAAATTAATGACTTCACTAAAAAAAAAGCGAAATATGGCATTGTGGCAGAAATATGCTAAAATGAGTTAATTTTAGGTTTATGGTATATAAGATTATTTTATTTTTAAAAAAAAAAATTTATCATTTCAAGGGGACTACAATAAAAATAATAGTTTCCTAATTGTTATGGGTAGGTAATATCTTTTGATGGGATTTTATATAGAAGATTATATCCTGATATATTTATAAGGATTTTAGGTTTTTTTTTTTGATGCGTTAGTTTTATCCATTTTATCAAATAGGTTGATTTTAGAAGTTTGTTTAAAAGTAGCGTTCATAAATTCAATTGATTGAAATATCAACGTGGATTGACATTTTGTGATCGTTGTGGATTACACGGGAAATACTTTGTTTACACCTATTACGTCTTGTTATTTTTCAAAAAGTATACTGTAGTAAATTAGATTGTATAGATCTACACAAATATAAAAAATGGAAGGAAGAAATTAGACCAAAGAAATATTCCGGTCGCGTTTATGAAAACGTTTTCGAAGTGGAAAATAAATTACCACAACCAATTCCACTGACGGCTTTATTACCCACAAACTTAGTTTCAAACTCACCTGGGTGATTCTTTTTTTCTTCTTCGTCTTCGTTTTCTTTTCGCTTTTCTTTCTTATTTTCTCTGACTCAGGTGCTTTCTTGAAGCTCTTTTATTTTTTACTTGAGGCATTTCTATTGTCGAGGTTTTTATTTTTTATAGGTTTTTGTTACAAGTACCGGAAATGTTAAGGTTTCAAAAAAAGTTGGAGGTGGAAAAATGTCTATGTTGTAAAACTTATATGGCTAATTAATGAGTCGTAATTAATACACCCTGTGCTAGGAAGAAATTGTGGGTTTTCGAAATTCGTAGATAATTGAATAAACAAAATAATAACTATAATGTATTAATATTTACTGCTTAATTCATATATAGTTAGGGCTTAAATTTATATACTATATTCTACTTATTTACAAAAAGGAGGTGGTTAAGAGAAGTTTAACAGTACGACAAGTATGTATTTTTTTTTGTATGTATGTACATCAGTTATTCAGGAATTTTTAGTCCTATTGGGACTAAACGTTGGGGATAGACTTGAAATTCTCTCTTGTGGTCTCACACAATTTTGAAATGTCTTTGCCAAAAGGAGGCCCCATAATTGAGAATATTTCCTTTTAAGTCTCACACCGAATAGTCAGGAACTGCTGGTCAGATTGGGACTAAACTTTGACTAAACTTCCGTCAACTTGGAAGTTCCTCTCTGGTGATCCCACAAAATTTGAAAACGCCTTTGCCAAAAGTGGGCGCCATATCGAGAAATAATTGGAAACTAGATCAAAGTAATTTTCATTTTTCACGTGAAATGGGTTAAAATTGAATACTGACTGTACGTACCTGTTGAGCGATGAGCAAGGTATGTAATCCAACCTACTCGTATTAATATATCACGTGTATTAATTAATACGAGGTGTTTAAACACCTCATCATTGTTTAAATCAAATTGTTCACGAATGTTCTAACTCTTCTAACATATCATGTTTCCAACATGACAAAATTTAATGAAGCATTAATAGTACGAGATTTTAAATATATACCTATGAAAAGTTAATTTTAAATTTAGCTTAATACTTTTATTCTATAAAATTTTTGCACCTCTGTGTGAATCTGTGTGGTGTTGTTGTTATCGTGTAACACCGTGTAGGCGAGTGAGATTATATCGTGGCGATAACATTCAAGGAACCACGTTAGATAAATACAATAGCCAATTTAAAAAGATTGTCGGGTTGATGCACAATGGAGTATACAGTATATATTTTTATCTGTTGTTGTATTGTTGTTGGTGGCTGACAACTTTGACACGCATTTGATAAGGCGCATCCGTTGTAATTAGGATACAGTATAAGGAAAAGTTAACACCGTATAACCTGTGGCATTTTCGTATATAGATAAAAAAATATATATATTGGACCGAGTTGTGTGATTCCACTTAAGTAAAAAAGTCGGGGTGTTGTTATTGTTGTTGTTCGGTGGGGATGTTATGTGGTGTTTACGATTCGGCTTTTGGGCTCAATCGCAGTTCATCACCGACGACTGGCCCGCAGTCCCTAGTTTATGGACCGAGCGTGCGCGCGCCACCTAACCTTCATTAGTGCGGCACAAACGAGCGAAGCGTGATCCAGCCACACGTCCCCGTCGGATTGGAATGTAATCGAGGCGAGGGAAGAAGACGCCACTATCTATTTTATATTTACAAAAAAAACAACATAAGTACTGGTATATAAAAATGCACCAGCTGCATCAGTTAAAGAAAAAAAGGGTTGAAACTGGCTTTGTTCATCTTCTTGAAAAATTATCGCTATTAGAGGAAAATGACTAACACTGTACTGACATTATCATGAATACTTTGAAACTGTAAATAAAAGAAGAAAGCGGATGTTAGTGGTGTAGAGTTCCGTAATATAGTTGATATAGAGCAATATTATATTAGATGGTCTGCTTATATGTTGATAAGTAATGCTTTCATATAACGTATACAGTACTCGTATAGTTACTTGGAATTGAACGAGAACACCGACTGACCTTAGAGCTATGTCATTTGACCCTCCGACTTAATTTAAATCAGAAATACAAAAAATGATGATGAGGTGACGATGATAAAGATGGAACAGGGTTTCATGATGAAGGAGGAAATTGGAGAATCCTGAGAAAACCTGCCCCCGTGGTGTCAGACTCCAAACTGAATCCAGATACTCGTATACTAGGTACTCGTAGTCGTATGTACAGAGTTGTGTGCTGAACGGGGCTCGGCGAGCTCGTTGTTAATATATTTTTGGGGATCCACCTAGTTTCTTGTCACCACCTTGAGACCCTTATTTCAATTTAAATGACAAACAAAATATGTAAAGGAATCAGTAAAAGTACAGTACCCGTATTAACAGCACTTTAACAGCACCAACAATACAATAAAATTGATAATTACAATAAAAGGTAATTCAGTTTCAGTGCATTCAAATTTTTTAATGAAAAAATTAAAATACAGTATTCGACTATTTAGTAGACATCAATTAAGCGTTCGTACTACCGACTTTCTTGTTAAGAAACTGGCAGCACACCACTGTATTATGCATACATGTATGTCGGTATATATGCTAATGCGAATATGCACAAAATTGTACACTTGTCTGTTGGACATATATCAATTGGTGTTTTTGTATTTTTTGTGGTAGGCCTACCGGTATTTTTTGTTCGTTTTTTTTTGTTTTCTGTAAGCTTTTGAGAGGAAGCTGAATATGTTAACAGATGCCATGTCGTTGTTCTCGTTACTTGTATGTTAAAATTCATTGTTTGATTCATAGACTTCATTTTCGGTAAGTAATTATTTTTTATTGCATTTTGAGTAAATTTCACTTTGACTAATAAGCGTACCGAGGGGAAAAAAAGTTGACTTTGAATTTTATACAAAAAAAAAACACTTAACTGAAAAAATCTCTCGTTATCAGACTAATTTAAGATTTGCTTAAAAAAAAAGTGAAAATCGCAACAACAACAAAATTGTAATTTGTTTAAAAAAATATAACTGCAGGTAGTAAGAATATAAAGAAAATACCAAAAAAAAAATGTTGGAAGGCACGAGTGAATTTTGTGCAAATGAAAATGACTTGTTGCCGAGATAATTCTTTGAAATGCAAATAGAAGCTCCGCGTTAATAGGCTGTTAAGGAAATAATTGCTTCGGTCGAATGTTTATAATTCGCCATGAAGCTTATTAGGCTTCTCCGAAAAACACGAGGGTCGTAAACTTTGGGGGCATCAGTGACAAATAGCTTTGTGCACATACCACGCGAAGTTGCTTTTAAGTTGGAATTTCAATGCTGATTGAAATTTATTGTAATTTAGTAATGTAAACAATTTTTCCTCTCGCATCGTTAGCCAAGAAGAATATAAACTGACAACAAAAAAATTAGTGAAAATTTGTGGAAACGAAAACAAAAAATAGCGAAATATTTCATCACCTAACTGCCAGTTCGTCGAAGTAATTAATTGTGTCTTGTATTTAAGGATATACAAGCTATAAAGAAACGGAATGGACACAAATATTTTTATGACCAATTTGGTGTTTTTTTTTGTAAAAGATTATTTTTTTTTTTATAAAATCATGTTATGTAAGCCCTACTTGGTAATGCTATTGTCATTCGTATAATGGGATATCGACTATTGTCATACTGTTCTATGTTGGAATAGTAGGAGAGAGGAGTGGACCAAAGTCAGATTGACCAAATATGTACCAATGTAAACTACTGTATGTACAGTACACATGAAAAAAAAAGAGTTATAGACATGTTTAAAAGTCCGTATTAGAAGATTATTTTGTTGGATGATGGTGAGTTATCAAGTTCATAGCACACAACTTAAATTATTCTAATCTAACTGCTATTTTTTGTTATTAAATTTTAAACTTTTCCGGTACTTTTATGTACTCCTTGTATTTCCGATATCTGTGAGACAAACTTATACCTACCTAAAACATACATATATCACTTCGAAATTAGTCGCTTAATATGTAACCATCAATGTGTTGCTGAATACTTCTTTTGCCGTTTACTCAAAACTATGAAGTGTTACATGCAACGTTATTCTTGGCAAGCCTTCATTCAATTGGTCGATGGTGAGAAGACCACGGATTCTGAGAAAGGATTTCGTTTTACTACAGTACTCATCTTTAGAATTTTTAAAGTTTGTGTGTGGATAATAAAAGAACAAGAAGGGTTGTAGGTTTATTCCAATGAGGTGTTGTAAATTCATGAAGTTTTGCGGCCTTCGAACCCCTGTCCACTGCAATGATGATGTACAGTGGGGCAGCATTTCCATGGAGATAGAAATAGGGTGGGGGACAAAGACTGTGGTAGTGGGGTTAACTAGGAAGACTTGACCAAAAAAAAAAAAAATGAAAAAGGCAAGGAGTTGGTGGTGTTCCATCCCATTTCGGGCTACTGTGAATCATGGGTGCTAAGGCCATCTCGTCTCAGCGGGGTGTTCTAAAATATAGTCGCTAGGCAAGCGATCCAACGCAATTTGGTGGCAACATAAATCGCTCGTATGGCTATAAGGATCACGATTTTTTTTTCTTCTTTCACTTCTGGAGGGGGGTTATCTCGTTTTTGAAGAAGAAGAAGAAGAAAAAACTATTGGGTCTAGTGGTAAGTTAAGAAGGTGCATTGATTTAGTTGGATGCAAATGACGCGCTCGGTTGTCGTGCTAAATCAAATCGCTCGTGCCTGGGTTGAGAGGTTTGTGTTTTTCTGTTTCGTGAATAAGTAGTAGTTGTAGTTACAGAAGTAATTGTTGTTGCTTGGTTGGAAAAAATGCTTATTGGATTCGGTTATGGATTCTGATGAATGGTTCCGGATGCTGTGAAATACTGGTTGTGGCGGTTTATTCGGTTTTCTGAATTAACTACTGGGCAGGTAATTTAACACTTTGGCCTGCTCGGGCTGAGCTGAGATTAACAATAGTTTTTTTTTATTATTTTTAAATCGTAATGGCGATATAGTCATAGTGAGTTTTTTAGTTTGGTTAAAAAAAACATGTTTCGGGTTTGGTACGATTCCCAGGATTAATTCCATATTTTTTAAAGATAAATGAAGTGTCTGAAGGATTGGAATATATCTTCACGGAGGATTTTTAGGATAACTGTTTTCTTTTCAACGAAATCAAGAGATGAAATTTCCCAAAAAATATTTTTCTACTAAACTAACTAAATCATCATATTCAATCATAAAAAATAATGTTGTTATATCATTGAATTAATATCACCACGAAGTACAGTATACCAAATCGACTAAATGATCATTGAATTTTAAAACTCTAAAGTAGATTTCTCGACATTGGACATTTTAATCTCAAGAATCGTTTAGAGGCGTTAACAAAATTTCCAGAGAATGTTTCCTTTTTTTATGAAAAAAAAATAAGAAAAGTAATGCCCTTTTTGACCTTTTGCAAAGTTGGTGTGAAGGATGAATAGAAAGCAAACGTTTAGGAATGCTATTTCGTTGCTTTTCATTTTTGGCCACTTGTCACAACGTTTGAGCCTTTCCAACAACGTTTTGGATGATGAGGCAGCACCGAGAAGAGCAACAGCAGCAGCCGTTCTTCTTCATACCTACCTACATACACATACATATATACCTACATACGCACGCAGACACACACCTGCATGTAGTGCTGCTCGAAACGTGAGCACAGGTAGTAGCAGATTGAGCACCTGCAAAAACTGCTCGAAAGGAGCTCGACTCGGTAGCTTCTCGTGTTGGAGAAGAAAATCCCAAAGGAAAACCCCCACCCGCGCGAGTGCGTGCCCTCGAGCTTCTTTAAAGGGACAACGACGATGATCCCATCGAATAAATCACTCGTCAAAACTCTTAGGTGATATTTTTGCGACCTAAAGAATGTGTCAAACGGTTCACGTGTGGACCCAGGTGCTGGTCAGGTGAAAGTAAAACAAAACAAAAAAAAATGGTTGGCGAGTTCTTAATCTTGAACTTAAATGTATCGAATGGGGTGTGAAGAATAGAGGTTTTTGTTTTTATAAGAAAAGGGTTGGTGTTTGGGAGTAGAAATGCGACTTTTCAAATGTCAATAGACTACCATCTCGTATTGACAGTTCGTTTGTACAGGATGGCACAAAAGTGAATACGTGACAAGAATTAATGATATACTGTATGTCAATTGTGATATAAATAAACCGTCATATGTCAAATGTTGTATAGTTATCCGCATTCCTCTTGTAAATCTATATGCGTAATTAAAAATGCAAAAAGTTACATACAGCTGATAGGTTTGGCGCCTATACTGTATATCAGTATATTCATAAGTTGTGTAGTGTATGCACACAAGTATGTATATACTATATGCACACGATGTATGTACCGATACACACACACA
>JAQIWH010004014.1:0-18130 GCA_034695005.1 Cryptops parisi
TTTTAAAATTAAAAGCTCAAATACTGAAACTGCGAATGGAAACTGAAACCTAAAACTTATTGTTTCTGGCTCTGCCTAGAATAAAAGATTGTCCTTAAAAACAAAGTTTTTATCTAATATTGTTTAATATGCCTTTAAAGTGTTTGCAAGTTTTTTTACATAGTTTATCAGAGCATTCAAAGGCAGTAGCTCTTATTCTTAGAGGCAATTCATTCCAAGTGTTTAATGAGTTATATGGAAAACGACTGTGAAAATGGTTCGACAAGTCTTGGGTAGCAACAATTTTATAACGTTTTGCTGAACGACTCGTCTTGAGTTCTAGAGCAAAGTTCTTTAAAAAATGTAAAGGGTGTGCGGGAATTCGGATAGCCCGGCAGATTTCCAAGATTCTATTGTAGATGATCAATAGAATAGATGGAATAGATGGTCATAATTTGCCTAATTTTAAAAAAAAAGATGAGATAGATGTATAGGGACTTAATTTATAAAGTGTTCTAATAATGCGATTGTATGACGTTTGGAGTCTTTTGATCCGGTATTTGGTAGTGTCAGACCAGATTACAATTGCGTATTGTAATTGTGATTGAACTTTCGACGTTATAAAATTTTTTTTTTTCTTTATTGGTTAATAAATTTTTTAATCCTTTTGCTAGATAAATCATTTTATTAATTTTACTTGTTAGATGGCAAATATGGTCTCCAAATTTTAGGTTTTTGTCGAATAGGACTCCAACAATTTTCATAGATTGATTATTTATAGCATTTGGGTTAAAAAATGTTAATGTTTTAGTTTTAAGAGTGTTAAGTTTTAGTGATTGTTGGGCACTCCATTTTTGTATTTGTTCCATATCTTCGTGTATGTGCGTGTATAGGATGTGTAAGTCTGTTGAGCCTTCCGAATACAGCATAAAATTGTCATCCACATAATTATATATTTTCGAATTTAAATTTATTTCATGGATAGTATTTGAAACTATGGAAAAAAGCAAAGAACTATTTGTGGATCCTTGAAAATTATAAATTATCTAAGCAGATATGAACTTATTTTTACAAATAAGTTTTCAAAAGCAATTTTATTTAACTGTTGCTTTATTTCAAATGTACTTCACATTACAAATCATTTAACTAAGATGATTAGACTAATAATTTTGTTATCTTCGTTATTGCAATTTGTCATGTTTGCCACCTTCTAATTTTTGTATTACTGGTTCTATGGAATAAACAATAAACAATCAGCTATTGAAACAAAGTATATGCAAATTTTTCTTCAAATTTATATTGTATTGTGTCATCTCCGTAGCCAGTGGGGGGCCTGATTTCCCGAAATTTTTTTCAGTGTAACACTACCTATGTTAAAAAAAAATCACGTTTTCTCTTGAATTTCCATGATCTAAGTTTTTGGGCTTTTCCCCCGAAATTTTTTATGGCTACATGTCTGCATTGTGTAATGAAATGAAATACTTGCTTTTCTTTGTCTTCCGCAAACACATTTTCCGTTTTCACAACTTGCGGGCATCTCGGTACACGTCTTCATACAAATGTCATTACTTTGACAAGAGTTAATTTGTGTACCTAAAGACATCAACCGGTACTTCAATATCAAGTTATTCGACGTCACTAACATAAACTAGTTGAAATATACCAGCTTGAAGGTCAATAACAATATTAAGGAAACATTTTTTACGTGATTTTTTCACCCGTTCAACATTTTCTTCAGTATTAGCTGAAGTGTTAATAATGCAGAAGCTTATCAGCAAGATGGCAATCCCAAACACGAATACATTGCGACCCATCATGATAATGGCTGATCTAATAAACTGGTTGCCTTGTAATTGCAGACTCTCTGTGTCCTTTTATACAGTCCAACGATTAGCTCATTATCCACGTTTCTGTTTTTCGATAAAATATGCAAATTGCTACAGCTTTTTAGTACGCTGTCATCAATTACTCCTTTATATCACACGTATGCGAAATGCAAATTACCACAGCTGTGCGAAAAAATGTTTTAACCATCTAGTTATCATCATCTAATTACTCCATATTGCATTTATGCGAAAAACTGTTCAAATCATATTTTGAAAATATGATCATTTTAACTTTTTAATCATATTTATGTGAAATAACACATTGCTTTTATTATTAGGTGTCGCATAAATACAATGAGCTTTATTCAACGAAAGTTGTAGAGCAGTGGAAAGTTACATGTTCATTGTGATATCTTGTGATATATTGATTAATGCGTTTTGCGCAGTTTATGTTTAAATAACTTTAAATGTTTAGTGGAGGACTTAAAACCAAAGATATAGAGGCAAAGGTATCATATGTACTTTTGACTTAGAACCGACTTCTGGGGAGTCACCTGAAATTTCATGACGAATATGTCTAAAAAATTACATCTTTTTCGTGGCAAATCAAATTCACAATAAGTGTTTGAGAATTTAAACCTCGAAATATTCACAAATTTAGCCGTTTTTGCCTCTTATTTTTCACGAAAACATCCATATAAAATTAAACACGTCAATGAACATGTTCGGGGGGGGGGTTTAAACCTCCTTAACCCCCTCTAAATCTGCCAGTTTTAGAGATTACTATAAAACTGGATCACCCTGACTTAGTAGGCCTACAGGATGTTCCAAATTTCAAATCCGGATAATTTGATAAAATAAAGCTCTTAATTTGATTTTTTTAATGTAATTTCTTTATTTTTTTTTAATAAAAATTTACAACGACGTCAAAGAAGGTGTTTCATTCGCTCTCAGCCCCTACTGTTTTCTTATAACTTCCAAACTAATGGACATAATCCAATAAAATTTTACAGCAAAATACTTTGGTGTACGAGAAGCAAGTAATGAAATTGGTTGCCATTAGCAACAAGGCATTAGCATCAAGACATCTCTCCGTGTTATGGAAGATAGTCACCAACACGTCGGGAGTCACAGCCTTAATTTTCCGCCAAAATTTGTCTTGCTGTTCCATAAGAATCTAGGGCTTGGTGCGATACACTTTTCCTTTGGAAAGAAATCCGGTGGGAGTAATGTCCAATCTAACTGATTTACACTCATGGAAGATGTGTTGGTGAATAGGCGTGTCTTGTGTAGCATGGAGAGGCGTGTGCATGTATATCTTCATGCTAATCACGACTACTTTCAACACTTATTAGATCATCATGTTTCTCATATACCAAGGTATTTTTCCGTCAAATTTTACTGAAGGTAGGTACTTTTGTGTTACGAGAGTACCGACTGCCCAAACGTCCATTAGTTTGAAAATTATTTCAAACGTATGAAAGAATAAATGACAGTATATTCTCATAAACGCTTGTAGATGGCAGTATATATACTCCCAGCTCACTCACTCACAAACTCAAAAGTGAAGGTAATATAAAGCGTATAATAAAATTGTAGCAACATTTTTTGTTGCGTGATCACGAAATAACGAAAGCTACGCTCACGTGAACGCTTAACTGATAGGCTGCAAATTATTCAATTTGTATCTCCACTGAAACTTTTACTTGAAAAATTATCGTTGACCAGTTCGACTTTTATGTTATACACGTGTGCACTGGGTGCAAATATCAATCGGGGGGAGCTTTCGCATTATTCTTATCGCGTGAATTGGTTCACTTTCAAATACTCAATTAAGTGCTTCGTCTAATTGCAAATAAATGAAGAGCCTTGTGTAAAACTGTGTTAAGCAATATTTTTGTCAAAAAGAAAAACTAAAGCGACAAAAGCGACTATATACTCGAGTAAGTTGATACCGTGTGGATATTAGTAATTATCAGCCTCAAACGGGCAAAATATCGTTTGGCTAACCGCTTAGTTCCAAAGCGCCGATCTGTTGCATGATACCACCACTTTGGTCAATTTTGTGGTGTTTTCACGATGTCATAGTAATTAACTGAAGTGGGTTAGAACAAAAGCGACCATATATTCGAGTAGGTTGATACTGTGTGGATATTAGCAAGTATCAGACCTATTCAAAAGGGATTTTGAGATGCTGAAATAAAATAAGCGGTTCAAATTGTTTGGAAGACGGGCAACGCGT
Source organism: Cryptops parisi (assembly GCA_034695005.1). NCBI lineage: Eukaryota > Metazoa > Arthropoda > Chilopoda > Scolopendromorpha > Cryptopidae > Cryptops > Cryptops parisi. The sequence goes on from JAQIWH010004014.1 coordinate 4,048, forward strand.
CGTTCAGCTAGCCCATCACTTTAAATGTGTCAGTTTGTAGCGCAGCTGCATAGTAAAAGCATCGTCTGCTCTTCGGCGATGTAAAAAAATCGTTAATTCTGTTGATTTGGTAATGTTATTTAGCACTAGCGTATTTTCTGATGTTCAATAAGTTAGGTGTAATGTTTTGGGTCAAAATTAGATATCAGATACTAGATATCAGTTTAGATCAAAACAAGTCATTGTAATTGGAAAATTTGAGCAGAATATATTTTTTAATAGATTTTTGACTGAAATATGTTGTTTATTTGGATGAATCGGTTTATTTGAATGAATCATTTTGGATGAACCATACTCTCCACAATGAATGACTGCTCACCATACGAAGTCATAAAAAAAAAACAGATTTTGGAACATTTTGAGAGGGGGTCCATTCAAAGTGCTATAACTCTGTTAATTTTGCGAGTTTTTGAAAACTATTTACACCTTCGTTTTGTGCGGGGAGAGCGCTATACGAATGTATACGATTGAGCAAGTTTCAAGGTAGTTAAAATATTTATCAATAAACCATTAGCGTTGCATTTTTCTGAATTGAGAAAGAAACTTCAATGCAGAGTAACCTGATTGCTCAATCAGTTTGATCAGAAAAATGTATAATACTGTATTGTATTATAATAATATAATTTTATTTCCATCGGTTTAACTAAAACGTTGTTTTACATCAGCAATATAACGCCTATAAAAACTTATAATGATAAAAAGTTGCTAAGACTTAATAGTTTGTAATTTTATTTAGAATTGTAATTTTATTTATAAGTTACGAGGTTGATTGATAACTTTTGGTAGAAATATTCAATAGAGAAAAATAGAGAAAAATTCACCGTTGTTAATTTACATATTTTTTTGATTAATTTTGTTAAAATAATTTACCACTTATTTGCGAATAGTTAAACTTAAGTGTAGGTGCGTTGATTTTCTTATAACTTGATTTTTAGGTTTTGAGTTATTATGAACTCGATTTGGTGCAATCATGACCATCAACTATGGAAACAGTTATTTCTATAGTTGTTGGTCATGGTGTGGCAGCTTGGCATTTTGAAACTGGTTGCAGAGTTCATCGCGTTAATTTTATTTTTGCAATGTTTTTTTGAATGTAATTGAGTGACGGAAACCAGCAGGTGGAAGTATTGATATGAAAATTCATCACAATGGTGATTGAAGTAAATTTAAAAAGTAACCAAGCAATCTTAATAGTAATTTTAATGAAATAATATTAGAAAATTAGCTTTGAATTAATGAAAAGATTAGAGTATTTGAGATTTAAATTAAATATTCTAAATTTTAATTTTAAAAATTATTGTTTTTTTTTTGTAATATTAAGTGTTTAACCATGGCATATTATAGTACATACTTTAGTATAATATGCCATGGTTTAACAGATGTTTTATTATTTATGTAATTTTAATACCACTATTGTCATCTAGTGACTGATTCGGACAACTATTGTTATGTTAATATGTATCACTAGATGGCGATAGTGGTGGGGCATGTATTAAACATTTTAGCCTTTATTAAAAAAAATACATTATAACAATAAAACATGTAACTTTATTTTATTTTAATTATTTATTTATTCCATTTAATTCTGGAAGCTTTGATAAATTTACGTATGGTTTGGACATAGCCTACAAGAAAAAGAGGTAGAGGTTTTGGAGTTTGAAACACTGAGGCAGGGGAGGTGTGTCTCTTTTTTTCTGTTGCGTTTAAAAATGGAGGATCTTGACCCTCACACGTGTTGACTTGTCGCTTGTGAGTGAGATTTATATGAATAAATTCCTATTCCATTCATCTACAGGTAAATACATTAACACCTGTTCATTAAACTTTTTCAATACGTACAAGAACATTTGTTTTTTATCGTGGAGTTCATGCTACAACGGAAGATTTAACCCACACCCCTAATTCCTTTTCGGCGTTCACTTTTAGGGTTATTTTACATCGCCATAATTTGTTTACTATTTTAAATATTTAAATTGAACATTTGGCTAAAATGATCATATAAATATTTGTGATATCATATTCATTGTTTATCATTCGAGGCGTTTACGATAAATAAAATATAAGATAATATGTGAAGATTTGAATCAAACTCTTCGACGTTCGTTGAATAAACATGAGATGATGTTTATTCAGGGAAACCCTATTCATCCCTTTATTTAAATCACTACATTCTTAAGAAATATAGTTATTTCATTAACGAATGATTATTTAACCTTAAATAATTCGATTTTTGTTTTAGAAATTTTATTTGGTAATCTTTCACTTCAGGTTGGTCGGCAGATTTTAGATAAATTATCGTTAAGATAGATGGAATATTTTAATATTGTATTTTCTACCTAACCTGGTATCTACACTCATAGACACTGGGTTAGGTTAGATAAAACCAACAAAAACATTAAAATTTTTAATTTATCTAAACGATATTTTTTCTCAATTTCACCCTATAAACCTAAAGTAATAGTTTGGCTTTTATTTTTATAGATGTGTGTATTTCTGGTTCCTGCAACATATTGGAGGAGGGTGTTTATTACTGTTATGAAATGCAATAATAACTGTTTGTTTTATTTTTAAAATGCAGTAATTATTTACCAAATGTAATTCACATTTTATATGACTTCAATCATATTGCATTTTGTCAGCATCAAAAGTGTACACCACCTATGCATATTTTACTATAGAATAATAATGTTATCACTTTCATCAAGCCGTAATACTTGTATTATATGAATTTTTTTGTGTACATGATATATATTATAAAAATAGATGCATTAAAGCCAGTGCATATGAAACTCGCTGGGTTTTTATTTTTCATAAATTTGTTTTCTTAAAATATGAAATTCTTGGAATGTAAGAGATAAAACCAATAATTTAAGAAGGGCTCAGGGCAATATAAGTTAGTGTGATGATCATAGACCACACTTGTCAAATTGTTCAGGAGAGCTTATAGTTTTCTGATGAAAAACTTCATGGCATCCTCTATAATTTATGATGCTATTTCTGGAAAATCCAGGATGTAGTAAAGTGACTAGAAATAAATAATATTCTAGGATCAGTTTGATGTAAAAATATTTGTCAAAAGCATGGCTTATCACTATAATGTTCGAAACCCTTCAAGTTTTTTTCTTTTACCTTATGATGTGTCTTCAATATCACATTTCCAGAAAGTACAGTTGTCAGTTTTCTTAAATAGTGAACATTTAGCATTATCAAGTACCTATTGATTTGGTCTGTTTACTTCCTTTATTTGATATTCTACTCTAGGCTACTTCACATCTTTCTTCACTCTGCATCAATTAGATGTAATTTTGTTTCATCTTGTTTTGATCAACCAAGTCTTATTATTCTAAGATGATCGTAACAGCAGTATTGAACAAATTCCAGTCATTTGACAAAATCTTTTATCATGATAGTATCTGAATATATTTTATTTTAAAAAACTTGAATGCAAAGATGATTATTTTTCTTGCGTAGTAACTTCGTTGTTCAGCTTTCATTGTGGAAATAGTTTGATTTTATCTCTAATAAGTATGGGGAGTGACTGAATTTATGCTAATAGTCTTGTCTTCCTGTTCAATAAAAACATGTAATTTTAGAATAAATTTTAAATTCAGACATGTAGATAAAAAGCAGAAAAACTGTAGACTAAACTAAAACTATATAAACACTTCGTATTTTAATTAATGAAAAAAAAGGGTTTTTTAAAAAAATATAGTTGATATGAGAAATTTGCACGACTTTTTATTTACATGAAATAAGTTGGTCAAAACTTTGTCATAAAATGTTTACAGCAAATTTCATTAATTGCAAAATGTGTTAATTGGTTGTCTATTGCAGTGGTCTCCAAACTTTTTGAACCTCCACCTCTATGTTAATAAGGATAAATACCCACCCCCTGATGTAACAGGAGTTTGAGTGATTAGAGTTTATAACAAATCTCCATAACAAGGATTTATATGAAATACGCTCTTTGTGACAATAATATATAAGAAATTTCTTATAGCTTGCGCACCCCACTTTGGAGACCACTGGTCTATTGAAATGGCTACATTGAAGTTGTTAACTATGTATTTTTTTAAATGTTTTATTAAAAAAAAAAATCAAACAACTGAAGTTCACAAAAACCACAGTTTATTTTGAATCTGAGTCGCTTTTGCTCATTCCTTGTTTGAAACAATCCATTGAAGCAAAAACTGAATATGCAGACTGGATGCAAGCTGTTAATAGTAAACACCATTATAAACCTTAAATTAGATCATGAATTAAAATAACTTGTGTCATCTAATAATGTTGATTTGGAGAAGTTGAACGCTATGGCGCATGATGTCAGCACTGGAGGTTTTTTAACCACTCTGTAGTACAGTAAAAAACTTTTTCTCATGATGGGTTGGAGTGCGGAGCCATTCCCATTGGGAGGAGTTCGGTGATGACGTGATCCACTCACGCCTATGTTGAATGTTGGGTCCGCAGGTGCATTTGAGAGATGTGAGAGATGACCGTTTGATAACGACTTCTCCGTAGTAACTCTGGTGCATACCGTACTCTGGAAAACTACTTTTGGTGAATTCCCTTTATACCACGTTTGAGGTTATAGGATTCCGAAAGTTGACAACCAGCTGTTGTAAAATGTCATCTACTTCGAGGTGTCCAACTTAAAAAACATCTCGTGTTTGATATTAATGTGGAAATGTGAACTACTCATTCACACCAACCCCACCCATACACACGTGAATAATTGATTTGAAATGAAATCGGGAAAGTCGGCTCCTAGGCGGTCCATGGTGTTACGCAGTGCTTGTCAGGGCGATTGTACACCGTCATCGGACACCGGGAAGTGAGTATAAAGGATAGTTTTGTACTTTATGCTTTGTAATCAGCTTGTTATCGTAACTAATGATTATCCTCGCTAATGGTTCCTATCATGCGAGTTATCATTGTGTTTGGAATTGGATAGGGTGGGTTTGAATTGAACGCCAGCAGCATGCTGTTGATACAGTGACTTGATGATGATGATGATGTGTACCGCCAAATGTCAATGTTAAGGCCCATGTGAATTAGCATGATTCATAATGACATCAGTGTGGCTGATAGTTGTTAATTATCATGTGGAATGAAAATTTGTAGGTCTGAGCTTCATTTGTTGATCTTGGATAGCTTCAGTTATAGTTTGATACTGGTGAAAAATGTGTTCAATGATTGATAATTTTAGGTCATCACACATGTGTGATGACACTCGTACTGAAATCAAATTTTTATAGTTTATAGAGTCTAGACTTAATATTTGTTTTTGATTGCTGGCATATTTTAGTAAACAGTACAGTACTGTAGTTCGATACTGATAAAATACTGATAATAAAGTATTTTATATCTGGTAATTAAAGGTTCTATTAACGCATGGAGTGATGACACTTGTACTAGTTCTGAAATCACTTTTATACGTACACATACTGAAATGACCCAAGACTGTTTCACATTTGTTTTGCCTATGAGCGTATAAATGTATGTCAGAGGAAAGGATGTTAAGCTTACATCATGCATGGCATTTGATGTAACATTAACCTTCTTAGAAACTTTCATCTGTATTTTCAATAGTAGTAGTACTGTACAGCGGAACCTCAATATCCGTCAAATCCAATACTGTATTCATCACATTTTTTTTTTTCGGCAAAATAATACTCCGATATTCGTCCAAAAATGCAATATTTGTCACCAAAAGTCAGGCAATTTTACCAAAGATCAGTTTTTAAGAAGAACGATATCATAAAATATTAAAAAATAAACATGTGAAATGCTGACAGTAAGGCGTGGATAACAAGACGAGTGAATTCACAAAGTATTTGCACTTTTCATTATTCATCAGTTTTTCTGGAACGAATTAATGACGAATATAGAGGTTTCGCTGTATTAATATAGCAGTTTTTGGTTTTTAATTTTTTGGTATATTGTAGTTTCGGTCTGTTATCGCAGTGCTTTTAATATGTCGCCTCATAAAATACCTCCTATGATTAATAACGGTCAACAAATTTGGATTCACGCCAATAATTAATTTATTTTATGGGAATGGAAAATAACGACTGGAAACAAATTTTTTCGTTTTAATGTCTTCCCTGTGACAGCTGCAACTTTTGATTACCATTAGGTTTTCCATTATGGTCTGTTGACAATCAATTTTTAAGGTGTATATTGCTGGGTTATGTAGTTTTGAGGTGTTGTAGTCTGCATTTTGACGCGATTACATCTACATTGATTAATGGCTGCTTATAAAAATTCTATTGAAACTTGATATTAAATAGAAATATAAATATGCGTCGTTGTTGATTTTCCAATTATGCATGTTGATGATGTAACGTGTTTGCCATTTTTAAATTTCTCATTGGCCAAATGCCAGTCTTGTGTTCCAAAGTTGTTGAGTGCATTTTGTGGCATAACCCTTTGAAACCAGCTACTGAATACAAAAACATTGCAAAAGTTTTTTTTTTAAAAAAATAGATTATTTGCTTAACCTGCAGTAACTAATGCAGCTACACGTTTTACACAAATTTTGTAATTCTTGGATCAACTTTAAAAGTGTAAATTAATAACCACAATTGTAAATTAATTCTAATGCTTACAGTTTACCACTGCGAGCAGCGAACAATTTCAATTAAAATTTTGCTACAATAATAACTAACAAAACATGTTTGAGTTTGAAATGTAGAACTTGCTAAAATTGGTTATTAAAATGAAAGTGGATTTGACATTTTGACTGTAGCAAATGTACAAAAATTAAGCTATACCAGTAGGCTAATAAACACGAATATTCAGGTTTGTAGGTTTTTATGGCAGAAACCCTTGTTCACACACAAAAATAAAATGAAATAAATTCACTTTCAGTATCAAAAAATAGGTCAGTGTTTCTTAGTGCTTCACATCCCACCTTCACAATTTTTGCCATATCATGTATCACTTTCACCATTATTCACTTTAGCATTATTCTACCCTTTCACTTTGGTTATCTAACAAAATCTATTCCAATAGGAAACTTCCTATCACTGCCATGAATGGAAAACTATTTAGCATCACTTGCTATATAAATAGAAATGAGTATTTAATGGTAGTCAATACAAAATACTATTAAATTTAAACATGTTCGTCTGCCTCCTGTTTCAAATCATCTGGTGTATGTATGTGATACCACAGATTGAATAACACATAATTATCTTATTATGATACATATGGCACATATATAAATAAAATAGACAATTATATGTATAAAACTGTTCCTATGTACAAATATAGAGACGAAACCTAAGTAGGCCTACCATAAATTGGGAAACACAACTGAGCTGCTGTTGTAAGGTTTGAAGCATATATAAATAAAATAGACTTCAGTGTACAGAATTATTCTTTTTTGTACAAATATGAAAATGATTGAATGAAACTTGAAAAAGAATGGAAAAGAATTTGAAACGGGAACAACTGAAAAATGTCAACTATTCCATGTGGGAGGGAAGTCTTAATCTCCCATCTACTTTGAGGAGGTCTAGGCTTTCCAATTCCCCTTTCCCCCATCCTATCTATACTTTAGTTTAGACCTAATTAAAAAACTTGTTACAAGTAGGGTAAACTGTTTTAAAGATATCGCATAATACTCTTCGAATTTGGTTTTTCCATTTTTTGGAATAATCAACAATCAATGTATTGGTCACGTTTTCGTTATGCAAAAAGAAACCAAACCAAAAGTTGATTGCCTTGAACTTAACACATGGCTTGCTTGTAATTATTATATGGTTCTGTAATAAATTTTGTTTATTATCGTTTTTGATCCAGGAAAAACGCTAGTAGCAATTATTTTTGCTTTGCTACGATTTTAAACTCTTGGCATTTACCAAATAAGGCTTCATTAAATGTCAGGTGTGGATTAAGAATCTTAATTTTGGTTCCGTGTAGTCTTGTATACAATCTTACACTTGTTAAACTGGATGCCATCCAAAATATAGTATCTATATCTATAATATATCATTTCCATAATGTTTATGCAATAATATTACAATATTTCAATTTTTGATCTACTTCGTGTAAACATAAATAACAATACAAATGGTTTTCTTAAAACACATGGCTTTTGTTTATAAAGTTTTTTGAATTTTGGTCATTGTATTGAATGTAGTAAGCACAAAGATTTCTTGGATTTTGGTATTTTTAAAAAAATTATTGTTTTTTCATTAACAAAATATTATACGTGTTTTGTGACTTGATTTGTACATATATGCTATTTTCTTACCCAACAACTTTTTTTTAAAGGTCTAAAATTTCACACTAACAAAAGTGCATAATCTTCTCATTTTCAAAATCTTAAATATATGAAAATACCTGTAGTTGGAGTAGTAAGGAAGCGAATTATATCTATGACTAAATTAGAAAGTATGAAATGAAATTAAAACAGTTTGTAGACATTGGCCTGTTAGCTTTCATTATGAGAGGGGCATACGCAACAAAAATATAAGCTATCATCTTTACTTACCATTCAAATGATATGATTTTTGATAGACTCTAATCTTTGGTTATATTTATTTGATAGCATAAAATATAATGGTACACATAAATTAGGTTTTCAGTTCTTCGGCAGTGTTTGTCAATTTAGCATTTACAAGATTGTTGAATTTCTTTTATTGTTTTGCATGCTATTCTTCTGCCACTGGCTAGCCATCTTTTGCAAATTGTGCAAGTACACATGTGCTCAAAGCAGACTCTTAACACATTTCTTTCACCAGAGTCGTTTTGTTTTTGGCAACGTTCGATGATTTCTTTTTCGGGATAGTATCATTTTGTGAACGAATTAGTTGAGTGTAGTTGTGATCTTGGCCGTCTCTTTGCTAACACGACATTGCCAATCATTCTTAAAGTTTTGTTCACAATGCCCAACTTAATGTAGGTGTTGTTAAATTGAAAGATCGTTGGGACAGTCATTGGTTTGTAAGTAAATTTTATGTTTTTGAATTAAGTGCGTTGATTGCTGGAAAGATTTATTCTCAGTTTTGAAAACCCCATATCGCTTTTAGCTTTTTATTAATATAGCTGAGTCATTGAACTCGAAAGACTGAAACTTTTAAAAAATGTGTAAGTTACTTTATAAAAGAGAAGATTGCTAGCAATTTCAATGTATGTACTACGTACTGTGAGTGTTATGTATTTTGGTCGTTTCATTTGCAGCTACTGTATTTTATTTGGATTCGGTGTACTACACATAAAATTCAAAATAAAATAGCAGCACATTGCCACTCTTGCAGAACAAGTTTTTTAAACTAGTCTAAAAATGCATTTTTTTTTTCTCCATAAACACTCTCAGGAATTCCAGTTTTAAATGTCGTAGGTCAATACATAAATTTAAGAAATATTTTTTTCTTCCTGGTTGATTGTGTGCGATTTGTGTTTCAAGTTTTAAAAACAACCTTGTGAAACCAGAACTTTTTTTGGTGTAAATGGTATAGTTATAATAAGAAAACGTGTTGAATAATCAATGTTTGCAAATGTCAAGTTGTCTCATAGTTGTTTCACTATAATTTAAAGTTTTTTTTTAACTTGTATGCTCCAACAAAGTGTTCACATATAGTGCACTCGTGTGTTTAAATTGAAATAAATTAAATATTTGGTAAAATACAGAAAACAACTTGTACAGGGTGATCGTGATGAGATTGAGACACTCTTTGACTCAAACAATAACAAATGTAAAGGGTCTGAATAATGAATAGCTTAAGAATTGAGGATTGAGCTGTTCCAAACAAACATACAGTAATGAAAATATTTTATGGGTGAATATTTTGTGGATGCCTTCATAAAACACAAAAATTTAAATTGTACCTAACTGATTGTACATATACAGGGTGATCTTTACATAAAAAATTAGGTGTGCTGTTTGAGTGGACTTTTGTTACCTTACCTATCAACTCAAGCAAGCTTATATTTATTTAATATAAGTAAATGACATCTGTTGTTGTGTAGTTTAGTTACAGTACTGCTTCTTGATGTAACAATGTTTGATGGTAAATATCTTTTGCATCTGTTAAGAAGAGTCTGCCATGTGCTTAATTCACCAGTGTCATTTTTCACTTTAACCTCTTTACAACACTGGCTCTTTTCTTCTCCTGGTGATGTGATGATTCATATGTACAACAATCCCCTCTTCCTACTGATTATTAATTGTTAAAAGTTGCTTCCTCTTTAAATGAAAAGAGTGGAACAAAATATTACACTTTTAGAAACAGTGTATTGTAATAATGTTTATTAGCTCAGAATCCAACAAAATGTAGGTGCACGTATGTTATTGGTAACTAGCTAATGCTGAACGTTTCTTTAATTTCTTGAATTTTGTTATTTGATTTCAGTGGTGAACATCATCACCATCATCACCACCACCACGTCCATATTGAACAGAATCCACCCAATACTGAGCTCCTAACAGCTTCATCAAAACGTCGCAGCAACTCGAAGAAACGCTCAGTTAAAACAACAGAGACTGTGAGCAAACAAATGAGTTTGCTCACACGTGAACATTTAGGGTATGCACTTTTGATGAGTGGTTGTGTTTTTTTTGCGAATAAAATGTATTTTGTGTAACACATGTTCAATTTCTTTTTTAGAAGTGCTGAGAAAAGTTCAGTCATAGAAAAAGTTTTGGATCACTCGCTAGCCACAATCTCTCCTGTTGTTGCTGCCTCAGAAAAGTTTGGAGAGAGATGGTTTGAAGAAAATGGTGTGACTTCTGCCAAAAAGACCACTAAGGACTACTCCCACGTCATTACTTCGGTGACCACTTCTAAATTGGCTTCCACCAACTTGAAGCGCTCTCATATGATGACAAACCATTTGGAAAATTCAGAAAATTTCCATTTTGCCGTGCCCGCTGCGAAGGATTGGAACGAATCAAATGGAACATCTTCAAGTTTCAGAACAAGCAGTGCTTATTCCAGTTCCGACTCTGAGTAAGTTGACACAGTTTTGATGTATAGGTAGGCGTTGTTTTTTGTTGTCACGACGTGCTCTTGATGATGAAACACCGGGAGAGGAAGTACAGATTGAAATACGTGGAAATTTGAAACCATGTGGTTTATTGTCTCATAGACACATGGTCTCCAACTTAGATAATTTAGGTTTTCCACAACCCTTTCAATTTTCACTTAAGTTGATCTCACCATATCAAATTAAACATGAATATTACACTTGTATTTGACCAAAAATTCAGTATACAAATTGATGTATAGTAAACCAGGCCTACAACATTGACAGTTTACTGATCATAAAATTTAGATTTATTCTGGTGCACTGGATTTTATTTGTTTTATTCCATTTTTTTTTTTTTTTGGGTGAAGTAGGTTTTAATATAATATAAGTGCTAATTTATTAAGCAAAATTATGTATGTTGGTTTTATGTATGTGGAGGACTATCTGTATAACAGTAATTATAATTTAGAGGCCAGACTGGACAGATAATATCCTGGTGGCTACATTAGCTAGACAGTGAAAAAACGTCCAACTTGTCATAAATTTCTGCTTCCTGTGTGTACCGGAACATGATTCATGATGGCCAAAAAAAGTTTTGCATGGTTAATTTGCACTCGAATAATCAAGAGTACACTGAATTGATCTTAATTCTGAGGTTTGTAACTCATCACTTGGATGATTTTGTTGTATGGAGTAAGGTCGTTTGCAGTTTAGTTTACTTCAGTGGTCGTTAAGAAAAATATTAATTGCTAAAGGTAGATAATGAAATCATTAATAAATTCTGAATCAACAGAGTGGTAGCTTACTTCTGCCTGGAAATATTCCTCTATTAATTTCAAATAAGAAAGTTTACAATCGAATTAATTTTAAATATTATGATACAAGGGATTAGATTCGTATGCAATTTTGTTCAATTATTTATTTGCTTTTCAAATAAAGGACATACAAATGGGCCATTGATGGATTTATGAATTTCAGAAGTAAATAAACAAGAAAATATTCTTTATTTTATTGCTTCATCTTGAAAAAGATAAATGTTTATTTTTCAAGAACTGACACTTAGCGAACCACCCAATACTTGATGTAAACAGTATTTTACGGATTTTGAATCGCTCCAACTTTATTGGTTTAAAGTTTGCTGTATTTGTGTACTCAATGAGAGAGTTGAAATAACCAGAATACAATTCTACTGTTTGATAAACCACCTATAAAAATGAAACCGAGTTTGTTTTTTTCTGGAATTAATCACACAGAGAATAATTGTCAGCAATAATAAAGCCAATTATCGGCTGATAGTTTTCCAATAATTGAATAACTATATTGGTACTACATGACAGTTTTCCCACACGACTTGTTTTCACTTCAGAGAATGACAAACTGGTTAATCTAATTATATTGGTATATTCATGCTTGGTCATATTTATTTCATATTTCCAAATATTTTAGTAGAAAACAAATTTAAATTTTAAAATTATAAGAGCTTGCAATTTATAATACAAATGGATAGATGCCAAATATATTGTGAAATTGTGAGAAAAAAAAGCTTGTTTTCATACTAGCTTGATTTTAATTAATATTTTCATCACGTCTGGTTAGTTTCATAATTTGCTAATATTTCAACGTTACCGTTTCAAGAGATTAAACTACAATGTATTATTGTCTATAATTTGTTTTGATGTGTAGAGAAAGGTCTATGAGGTCTCAAGTTTATTGTCTATGGTTTGTCATGAGGCTAAACCTCATTAGCCAGTGGTTGAACAGGGTGTATGGTGTTTCAATCATTTGGATGCGTCCATTTGGCCACAATCTTTCAATTGTGAATCATATATGTGTATATAGTTAAGTTAGTAAGGTAGTATAATATAAATACAGTTAAGTTAGGTAAGTCAGGTTAGATTGAAAAGATTGGCAATTAAAAGATTGTGGCTGAATGGATGCGTCCAAATGATTGCGATTAAAAGCACACAAACCATTGTACACGGGGTACAATACAGTACATACATTACAGGCGGTGTTAGTAATATAGAACGTATTTTGATGTTATGTTTTGTTTTGCAGGAACAAGACAGCCTATACTTACGCTCAAAGGTATGAAATTTTTCAGTACAATTTTTTGTATATTACGTTTAATGATATACATTGCCATGTATGTGCCATGAACAAATATAGTGATATTGTCATGTTAATGAACATGTGGATCTAATGAAATTTTTTGTTACATTGTTATGTGCAGTCCAAGTTATTGTTTGGCCACAAATTCCGTCATGAATGTGCCTATTCCGAATATGTCGAGACCTGGCATCCACGGTTCTTATAGCATGGAATCCAGATTCAATTCTTTGCCTGATCCGTCCATCTCAACGGCACAACATGGTAAAAGAGTTCGTTGGCGATGAAATTGACCATTTGTACCTATTTAATCGACACTTCCATGTTTTTAATTTTTTTTTTTTTTTTTTTTTTATATGGATGAATTTGGTTAATTTTTTTAATTTTAAAAATTAGAATATGCAAGTGATACCTGGTTAAAAAACAAAATTGGAAGTTATGCTACAGATGTTGACCATCTCAAAAAAAATTTTTTTTTTATTATTATTATTGTTACCCTTTATTTTCATAGTTTATCACTCAACTCCAAAGCCTTTTGGGTCTTTCAATTCTTGGAATTTTGAAAAGACAAAAGATACTTATTATGATGAAGCAACGCTTTCATACGGTATGTCAAAAACAGAGGTATTATTTTTAATGGACCAAAAAATCGACGTCGATGGTCAATGTTGATTTCGAATTCAAATGACGTTTGTGACATTGGATATATACTATTTTCGTGTAGGCTTAGATTCGGATAGTGATGATGAGAACGTGCGAGGTGTCGCCACGCACAAGAATTCTCAGGAAAGGCGTTCTTTGTTGTCAATCCTTCTCAGTGTTGGTAAGCAGTTTATAAATAGAAGTTGGTTTATTCTCTCGCTGTCACTTTGATATGTAAACAAATTGTTGATGTTATCTACTGTTGTCATGTTACATTCAAAGCAATATAAATTTGGGGGGGGGGGGAAGAAAGGGG
>JAQIWH010004015.1:0-18126 GCA_034695005.1 Cryptops parisi
AACGTGTGAGAGGTACGCTCGTCAACCATTGGCTGATTCATCTCGCTGCCTCAGTTCTGTGCCAGCTAATTTGAAATGGAGTATAGTTTCACTTGTGAGTTTGTTATTGAGCGAGCTGAAAATTGTATAATGTCATTTACAGTTGTTTATGACAATATACTGTATAGTCCAACATATACCAAAAAAACGCATAAAACGAGAACCGCATAAATCAAAAACCGCATAAGTCCAATGTGAGAAACATTGCATATAATTTTGTTATTTTTGTTTGTGTCATATATTGTATTTCATCATTTTAAAAGAGTCCCTCAGAAACATATGTATTTGTTCCTTAGGGACTCAACTCTTTTAATGATCGCATATATTTATAAAAATATATACGATCATTAAAAAGGTTGAGTACAAAAACGCATCAAGCGAATAAAATATATTTTGACTAGTGGTATTAATTGCGGAACAGAATTATATATATAAATAAATAAATCGAACGACTGTAGATACTTCCCATAAACGACTGTAGATGCCAGTATACGTTCGATTTCCAGCTCACTCACAAGTTTATTTACTGTATTTATTTAATATATACAACAACCCATGGGGTCAAAAGAAACTAAAAGAAAGGTCATATTAGCTTCAAGTAAAGCTAATATGAAAAGTATAAAAAAATAAATTAGCAATTAACTAATTAAAAAATAAATAAAAAAAATTAAATCAATATTATTCATTATTTATTTATTTTATTATTCATTTATTTATGCATTCGTTATCTGCATTTCTTCAAAAGTAACGTTTTTTGCGTACCACTTTGGGCACGCGTGCCATAGGTTTACCAGTATTTTAATAATTCAACAGCAGCGTTTTAGTAATATTTTCATACTATAAAAATGTCAACAATTGCATTTTTATTACATATAACCAAAAAAAAATAAATAAATCCGTATATCCAAATTTAACGTTTAAATTTTGTTTTCAAATGTATTCGAATTTTTACTATAAATTATATTATTAAAACTTTTTTTAAAAAAAATCTTATTAAAACGTTTGACTTGAAAACGGTTATTTTGAAACATCCCGGGTGCACGCTTCTATAAAATCTCTATAAAAATCGTCCATAAAAGATTGAATAGCGCGTTATTCGAAAAAAGTGATACGAATAGGCCATCAACAGATGTTACATAAAACTGTGACTTTGGTTCTCTGAGTCAAGAGGTAAAATTGGATCTTATCGAAGACAAGTTCCTACTTATGTTTTGGAGGTAAAATATAAATACATGTAGTAATAAAAAAAAAATAGATTGCATCATACATGAAATTTAAATATAAATCTAACATGAATATCGGTTCCAAATTTTTTTTCTCCACTGTTCAAATAAACTTGTCGGTTTCAAACGTAAAGAAGTTTAAAGAATCCATAAACATGACTTAAAAGTGGTGTGTGTTTTTTTTACAATTCGTTCGAAGAATATATATTCAATATATAAATATTCAACTTTGGGGGAAGAGGAGCATGCCAACAAACTCGCATAAGTCGAATATCAAATCTTTCGAAAATCGCATAATTCTAAATTCGCATAAAACAAAACTATAGAAAGCGCATTCTTGAAAAGTAAGCATAAGAATGTTTACTAACTATGGTTTTCGCTAGTTTTCTATAATTCGCTAGTTATCTCTACACATTAGTAACTATGTGTTACTAATGTTGTAAGTCATACAATTCTGTATATTTTTTATATTGGTCAGATCGACCGCAATGAAAATCAATCAATCAATTAATCAATTCTTATTAAGAATAGCCCAAGTCTTCATCCGCCTTTATCAATCTTCATCTCTGTGAGAACGCATCATGGTCCGAAACGCGTGTCAATGCAGCAGTGACGCCTAGCGACATTTTAATAAAACGAAACCTTCAAACATCCAAATCTTGTTTCAATTTAAATCTTGCATGGCACGGGGCTACTTCTAGACAATAATAAAAGACTAGAGCGCTTCTTCTCACCAGCTATGGAAACGCCACCGTGTGTGAAAATCTCGACACTCTGTTTGAAACAATAAATAACTGTGACAAATGTTGCAAAACAACATGAGTTGAAACAATGAATTACATGATAAAAAACAAAAGAACAAATATTTTGACGGGCAATCTACTAAACATAAACCTATCTAGCAAAAAAAAAATTACTGTCGTACGTTGCCACAAAACATACAGTGTGTGTAATTCGTCAACTTCTGGTGTGAAAAAAAAATAAAAATTCACCCAAACTTCTGTAAGTTAAATGTGCAACTTTCTGAATAAAAATGTCTGTCACACACGTGTACGTTATTCCCAGAGCTCACAATATACATTTTAACGTTTACATTTCATTTAAAAAAACGTCTCCTTCGCGCACGTTTGTAATATTTATGGGAATCGATTCAAGAAACGCGACATTCGTTTCCAGTTGCTTTCGTTTTTCTAATAAAAAATAAAAATAATAATAAAAAGTCCCCAAACGAATAATAACAAACGCGTCTCACGAAAATACGCGATTCTCGTGCTTTCGCTTCTTTTCCACGCAAAACTTTTTGATTATTAGACTAGAAGAGAGAAAGATGGCTCAAATTCGAATAGATCTTGGTTTTCGAAATAAAATAAAAAAATAAAATAAAATAAAAACTAAAAAAAAAAGAAATTCATTATATTTGCGTGTGTCCGGAATTGCCGGCGGGACACGAACCGCGCCTTGTCAACTCGACGCCATTGAATTATGCGAATACGTAATCGCGTTTCGCGCTTCAGCACTCGCTAACGATAACCCTTTCGCGACGAGGTCGTTTCGGCTTTTCTCTCTCATCCCTTCAAAAACTTTGTGTCGTGTGAGCAACACGAACGTGGCATGTCTATCAATTTTTCCGCCAATGACGTCAGTGTATAAGAACGGAAGAAGAAGAAAAAAGAGAGAACGCAAGGAGACCGTGGTACCTATTACTTAAACTCGCCACGCAAAAGGAACGCGCAGCAACTTTTCTTTGATAAGAGTCGTTTAAGGTTTTTCTTACGAGAAAGATTAGAAAACGGAAAAGAAAGTTATGATTGCACTGCGTGTATTATGTTTGTGTTTTTTTGGTGTGTGTGTGCTTTGGAATGGTTCGTTGGATGAACATCTTTAGAAACATCTTTACAAGCATCTTCTTAAATGAATTTTCCACCTGCAAAATTGATACAAGCGTGCCAACCTACGACACGCAGAGTAACTTTTAATGACACATGACAGAATCATGATTGAGTAAAAAATGTCGAATTATGATTTCTTTTTTTATGCGCTTTATATTAGCTTCACTTGTGAGTGACTTTGTGAGTGGGTGAGTTAGTGAGCTGGGAATTGAACGTATACTAGCATTTAAAGACGTTTATGATTAATATACCGTAAAGTCTAATTGACCAAAAAATCGGTTAATAGTTAATTATACTCGTTTTGCATGTTTCAACTATATTGTCCATTTGGGATGCAGACAAAATTAATTAATTGAATAATAAATAGATAAATAGAGAACCGCATAAAAACCGAAACTCCGCAACGTAACAAAAATCGCACCGATCGAATCAGAAATTACAGAAATCGAAAATGAAATTACTCGAAACTTGCATAAACCGAATATACTCAAAAGATCACGTTAATCTAGATGCGCATCAATTAAAATTCGCATAAATCAAAACTTGCAGTAATCGAAATTGAAATTACCCAAAACTCGCATAAATCAAATATTTCAAAGATTGCATAAATCTAATATATTTGCATAAAGCGAAACTAATATATATAAAGTGCATCCTTAAAAATTGTTTTACTGTATTTGCTTTTGTAATATGGATCGTCTTAAACCATACCGAACTAACTCAAGAACCCCTTCAATTTAAGAATACGACGTTTTTGCCCTATGGTTTATCCATAGGGTTGCACTATTCCGAACGATTCATGGTTCCGTTTGATTTTTCTCTAATCGGTTTAGTTATACTTTTCGTCTGACTTAATAAGCAACAGTTCATAAGAAAACGCTAATTAAACATTTGCGAAACTTTTTTTTTGGCTCACCCTGTATTTGTCATTCAAGGTCGATCAAGTGTCGGAGGAGGAGGAAGATAATTAAAATTAGCCACCGATTCCCGATTTGATGTAACGATGAATGGGATCATTTTGAACAACTGGGGCACTCATTTATTCTCTCCTTCGAGTTAGTAATTTAATCGGTACTGAATTAATTTTTGGGGGGTAATTTTTCAGATCGATCGTCTGGGATCGAATGTCACGTTATTAATCGTTGGACTGTGCAAAGGAAATTTGACAGACGTGGTACGCTGATATATACTGTAGAATACTGAACACAAAAAATGATAAAAAAAATTTTATATTTGAAATATACCACAATATATTTGGCTTAGCAAAACAGGAAATCGGAAGAATGGAATAAAATTTGAAATGTAAAATGTACAATTGACGAGAAAGTGCAAGATACACAGACGAATACACCATTATGTACTTTGTTCAGTACTTCAAATTCATATTTTTATTTATTTATTTTATTTTATTTTATTTAATATTTCGTATCATAATAGTAACTCGTTATCAATGTATTCATTTATTGTTTATTAATTTAATCATAATAGTTCAATTATAATTGAACTATAATGATTCTATACTATATAATATACTATATATACTATATAATTGGGCAATATATTGAGGTAGATAGTACTTGGTTTACATTAATGACATATATAAATAATTACATCGCAAAATATAATAACTATAATACACATATTACACTACAAACTCGATTATCCGAATTTGACGAGACCAATATTATTTTCAGATAATCGAAAATTCGGATAATGCCAAATTTTCAATGTATATGCCCGATTTGATGTGAAACGAGTACATTAAAAATGCTTTTTCATATGTACTGTCATATGTATTTTATGTAACTACATACGTAACGCAAAACAATCTTTTTTTTGATTTCTGTGCGCTTCGAATTATGCGATATGACATTTATGTTTGAGTACATTCTTTGAGTAATTCGATTATCATTCTATGCGTATTTTGAGTAATTCCATTTTTGATTTCTGCAATTTCCAATTCATGCAAATTATTGTTAACGCCAATTTCGATTTATGCGAATTTTAATTTATGCGATTGTTGAGTACAGCAATTCTAAATTTGATTTATGCGAGTTTTGAGTAATTCTATTTTTCATTTTTGCAATTTTTGATTTGTTTATTTATATATGCGATTTTTTTCTCATTGGATTTATGCTGTTTTTGATTTATGCGAAGGTATTATGCGGTTCTTGTTTTATGCTTTTTTTATTGTATATCGGATTATACTGACTTTCTTATGCTGTAGTTAGTGTTGAAACTACTGAAATGTTGCAACAGGTGGCGGTAGCTGTTCTAGTAAACAAGATTCGAAACCAAATATTGGTTCATCCGATACCAATCAATTCTGTTAAAAAAACATACAAGCATATGATGTAGTATGAATTTTACTGTAAAATTCTGTACTATTACTTACTGATGTACTGTAATACTTGTATAAGTCTATATAATGTATCCTAAAATTATGTATTTTAAATATATTACCCACATGAAAAAGTATCGTTATACACGTGATACGCCATATTTCTTTCAAGGTATACAATGCACAATTACATACTTAAGAACATAAATAAACATAATTAAGTTCTCCAAAAGAATGGTCATTTAATCGTGATGATCCTTTGTCATTAATTTGCACTTGTTGAATAAAAGTGCAGCTTGTTTTCCCATAAACGAAGATGTAAAGTTTAATTACGACCATTTACAACCACGGGTAGTCTTGCAAAACTTGGACCTTACAAAAAAAAAGTACAGTACTTCGAGTTAATTTCTTAATTTCTTTCAAGTTTTATTGTCTGAACATTACTGCGTTTAGTGGGCGATAAATCTGAACAAACTACTTTTTGAAGTTCTAAAAATCGCAGCTGGAGGAAGAAAAAAAGCAGATCTCATTAAAACAATGGGTTCCTATTGGATAATTTATGCCTCATCTTAAAAAGTTAATTTAACGAAATTAAGAAAAAGAAAATTGTTACCCAAAAAATCGCGATTGAAACTCGTAAACGTACATTTCGTGGAAACAAATTTTTTTGACGTTAAGTTGTTGTTTTGTGTTTGTTTTGTGTTTTTTCAGCAATTTTTCTTATATTCAAAAACAACAAGAATTGTAAGCAGGAAGGAGTACTATAATTTTTTTTTCTTGAATTATTATTTTTTTGTATGTAGAATCGTGATTTAAGAAGACACGTACATTTACAATGTACACCTAACTGAAGACATGTTTAAAACTCTTCCATCAACTTTCGCACCTGTTTTTGGTCAATGGCCATAGGAGACCCGAGAGATGAAGGTAAAGATAAAAATGTAAGGAAAAGAAACAAAAACTTGCACCATCATTACTCAGCAACCTTGTTGTACTTTTATTTGCAAGTTTCTTAGCTACCCTGCAACGCAACTTAAAAAAAAATTGAAATAAACAGCAAAAAAGTTTAAAATAAATCGCATACCAAGAAACTGTAAAAATTATAAATGGTCACATTATAACAATATCAATCCGTTTACCACACAAGGTGATGGGTAACGTGAGACAACAAAAACAATATGGCGGTGTTTTGGACCTAAACGTCGTCTCTTGCAATCTAAAGGCAAAATCTAAACGTAAAGACACACGCAAATTTTGGTTAGGCAATTCAAGCCATTTTTTTAAAATTGTGACGTCATCTTTTTTTTGCCCAACTAACGAAAACTGTTTGGCAAAAAACTGACGTCACAGTTGTCCACAAATTGCTTGAGATATTTAACCAAAAAATTGCGTGTCTCAGACGGCTTTAAGGCCTCCTGTCTGTCACACACAATTCTTCTTGGAGAACTCAAGCAATTTTTTAATGATTGTGACATCAAAGTCTTGCTCAACCAACAAAAACTGGTTTGGGAAAAAGCCGACGTCACAATTGTCCACAAATTTCTTGAATTTTTTAACCAAAACATTGCGTGTATCAGACGGCTTTAAGGCCTCCTGCCACACACAATTTTTGTTGGGGAAAGTCGTGCAATCTGTAAACAACTGTGACGTCAGCTTGCCCATCCAGTTTGTATTAGCTGAGCAAAAAAATGACGTTACAGTTGTTCACAGAATTGCTATTAAGCTAAGATTTATAAACTTGCCCAACAATTGTATGTGACAGGAGGTCTTTAAAGATCTCGCGTGTCATAATCCACAGACCGTTTAATGAAATCAATTTTGTCAATAAAGAATTTGTACACTAGCGCTAGTTCACCGTACTATAAGCATGTATTTTTTTTACTAGTGCATAAAATGTTCATTTAGAAAACAGTTTTCTATTTAAATGAGCTATAGAACTAGGTCCACCTTGTTAATCATCGTGTTTCAGTCGCACCCTTCTAAATATCACGCTGAGTGCGTATATATCAATTCAAACTAACCCTCTCTTGAATATTACAAACTTAAAGACTACATACAAAAAATACAAAAAAATAGTACGAATATTGAAAAAAAAAATATATAATCAAGTCAAAGATAATGTTGTTGATGATCGCGGATTGTGATGCCTTCATCTTTCCACTCACGCAAAAGTTGTATCGCAAGAAATGATCTCTAAGTTTGCATAACAAAGTGACAAACTTGCACAACCACACAGCGTGGCCCATTCATTTCGTGCGAAATAAATTGGGCCATAAAATAAAGCTAAGACTAACAATTCATGTTTTATTATACTACAAACCCTACACCCACCCAAACTATTTGACTTTGAGATATCTCTGGTTGTGTCAAACGATCTCATGTATCGATTTAAAAAATCTAAATGTAATAAAAAATGAATAGTTGGGTCTAAATATTGATTCGTTAAATATATATAAAAAAATAAAATAAAAAATAATAATAACTATGTATGCAGGTGGTCCTTAGTTTTATCACTGGTGACAAAAACTGCCGCTTTTTAACGAGCTAATAAATTTTACAAAATATATTTACATATATTTGATGAAAAAAAATAATAATTGTCGGTTGTTTAAAACATTTCTTCAAGCTTACGTGACACTGTAGCTGTAAAGGAACATTATGCGAGTCCTGGTGAGAAAACGTTGCAAAGAGCGAACCTGGTGAAAAAAGTATGAATTATATGCGAACCTGGTGGACGAGTGACACATCATCTTTTTATACAACATTAAAATGAGACCTTATTTGGGGGTTTATACTAGATAACAAGGCTTGTTTTTTATAACAAAATTCCAAAAATTCCAAAATTAAATTGGCTATAAACTGAAAAATCTCAAAAATTCCAAAAAAATCTGAAATAAAAAACTTTTGAAAGCAACACCCGTTTAAAACATCACCGAAACTTGAAACATCTGCATTTCTCAAGCAACCGGCATTTCAACCAATTTTTATCATTTTCAATTTTTCTTAAAATATATGTTCAAACGTTATATTTTATTAGGCTATTAGTAGTTAGTTAATACTTACTAGTAGTTAGGTATTACGTGTACAGTATTGATACTATGTGTTTCCTTCATTATAGTCTTTATATTAGCTTCATTTGTGAGCGAGTTGTGCGTTTGTGAGTGAGCAAGCTGGGAATTGGAACGGATACTGCCATCTACAGTTGTTTATGAAAATATACTGTACAGTATAGTCCAATGTATCAAAAAACGCATAAAACGAAAACCGCATAAATCAAAAACCGCATAATTCCAATGTGAAAAAAATTGTATATGTAAATCCAAAATTGCAGAAATCAAAAATAGAATGACTCAAAGTCCAAACTCGCATTACTCAAACATTGTATATTTTTAAATTCGCATATATCATATTACAATAAAAAAAAATCGTATATATAAATAAATAAATAAATAAAAATTGCAGCAATCAAAAGTGGATTTTTGCATTATGTATGTACATACAGTATATTTGTATATGACGGAGTATGCTTAAAAAGCATTTTCAATGTATTTGTATATGGTACAGTACCTGTATTTATTTACAAACGTTTTTCATGCAACCGGAATCCATTTCAACTTTAGCACTTTTGATAATTAAATTTTGAGTATTTTTAATAGAGCCACTTGTGGCGCTATTCGTTTGTACTTGGGTTGGGATTAAGATTAGGATAGTTAAACAACCAAAAACGTATTAAACGTATAATTAATGAATTTAATCGTTTAAGCAACCAAACCTGCCCCATAACTCAAGTACAAGCCAGTAGCGTCACAAGCGGCTCTTTCAGCTAGAAAGAGTCGTAAAAATGTGTACCAAATTTAGTATTAATGACTATTTTCACCCTATTCTATTGTCTCTTAAACTACTAAAATTATGGATATTTTGACATTTTTATTTTGTATTTGGTTTTTATATACCTTTTCTCAAGCAACCAGCATACTCTCATTCCATATACAGGCCCGTTAATTGGAAATTCAGCGTTTAAATAATCCAAAAACCCACGTGGTATCGAACAAAATTTTGTTGTTCAAAGAACATTTTAAGTGTGTGTTAAAAGCTTTCAATCGTTTTTATCAGACAATTATATCATTTAACGTCGTCGAGTGATTAGCGTCAAAAGCACGTCAAATCGAATGAGGTGTCGATGATAAACTCGTTCCATTAAGTTACTTATTTCTTCATCAAAAAGACGAAGAAAATGGACTCGTTCGTGATGAGATAGGTAATTAAAAGAAGGCCATCTTCCACTATAAGGTTATTTATTTATTTTTTTTCATATATAGTATATCTATCAGGTCTGTCATTTAACGTTGATTGCAATAGTGTTGGCAGTCGAGACGTTATCTTTTGCTTTCAGAATAATAAAAATGAGAAGAAAAAAAAATTAGAGTAATAAAAAGAACAAGGAAAAGAGGATACGTCAAAAAAAAATATTGTTATTATTATTATTATTTATGAAAAAAAAAATAATAATCCGTATGACGTCATTACTGTAAGCATCAAATCAAACAGGTGGACCTGTCAAGGACGCAAAAAGAGTTTTTCTTACATGTTCGGAATACGTAACTTTCTTAGTAGGGAAAAATGTTTATGTGAACAAAAAAAAATAAACGTTCATTTTTTTCTGGTGTGTTGAAAAGTATGGTGTCACCAAACAGTCTTTGCATTCCAATTAGATGCAATTATGATACACGAAAGTCATTCGATATTGATTTGAGAGTTGGTTGGAAAGTAGAACGAGGGCCATTTAACTACATAGTGAAGTATTACTAATTAGTAAATTAGCGAACCAGTTCGCTGATTTATCATTTCTTTTGTCATAAAATACGAATATTATAAATGTTGGGTGTTCTTTTTTTTTTTATTAATATTCATACCACGTAAAGAAATGACCCTTTTTACGATGCGATATTTCCAATACAATGTATTACTTTGGTAATACCACAAAAAAAAAATGTTAATAGTAACTAAGAGCTATTTAGAGTCGTAAGCTGATTCTGTAGTCAGCACGTTTATCAGTTTTGGCAACATTAGAGCCATTAATAATGAACCATTAAAATTATCTTTGACATCATTAACTGTGTAAACCCATAAGTTATCTTTGGCAAATGTCCGTTTGTCCAAGTTAAACAAACAATCACTGACCTAAATTTAACGAAATTTAATATTAAAAGTTATTATTTGTTGACTTTTCGGTTTTGACAGTTGGAGTCACCGATAGCTATTTTCATACAAATCTCAACTTGTACTGTACGTTTGTTAAGGTTACAAATTCCGCGATCAAGAAATGTCTTGAATGAGTTATAGGCGAGTACAAAATACACACAAATTTATCTATTGATTTAATGCACCATTTAAAAAAAATAAGTTTACATCACCCTTTCACTTCAAAGTACCACTTTTCATATAAAGCAGATTTCATATAAACGAGAGATTCCATATAAACGAGCAGATTCCATATAAACATTTGGACTGTCTTGAAACATAGGAAACTATGTCAAAAAAATCTTCACTTTAAAAAATCGATGATTGTTCACAAGGTCATCATTTGTGCATGCTATTCTTATTGATTCATAGTACAGCGTGACTCTCTTCAATTGGTCCAGCAATATGATTCATAGTCTGTGCCTAGATAATGACTTAGTGGTTCTTTTCAAGAATTAACCCAGAAACTGCAAAACGTAAGTTTTAGTTACTTATGGTTTAACACGATCCATTTTTAACTTCTACGTGATAAAAATATTCTCAGTGAGATCAGTATAACTATAATATATGCATTTTTATTCTAAGATTATCTCTTTAAATAAAATTCAAAATCGACTTTGTTTTCGATTGTTCATTGGTTCTCAGCACCATCCAATGACATTCGTGCGCACGAAATTTGAACGACCTACTTATAAAGTTGTGGACACCCACCCAAGGGATAAAAGAAACAGGTTTATCAGATTACCAACACACAAAGGGGGCAATTTTTTCTGCTTAGGTTAACGATAACTATTCGAAATGCATCCGTCATTTGATGGGTTATTTACTGGTCACCTATAATAATTTTCTATGTACCTAATTACAAATTTCATTGACTCAGAGCACCACCCAATGAGAGTGAACAGCGCGGAATTTCAAAGTTAGTATTTTCAAATAGAGTAAAGAGCATTCAAGAAGCTTTAGCTTTAGCGTCATTATATTTACATTCAGAAAAATTACATTTGAATCACTCCCCCCCCCAAAAAAAAACGGTATTATAATTTTTCAAAATTAACAAAAGTGGGTTTTTAAGCTTAGCTTCTTTATACTTCATCAAGAAATGTTATCTCTACACACTGTAGACGAGTAGACATACAAATGTTAGGACTATCATTTATTAATATTCCTCCATTTTAAAGAAAACTACATCTTATTAACCCCCCCCCCTAATTTTATTTTTTATATAAAATAAAACTTTTTTCGTATAGGCTTAAACGCAAAAGTAATAGCTTCATTATAAACCACGTGATCAATAATAACCCTAAACCAAAAACATGGTCGATACATAGTTTATATTTTACTGTATATAATTTTCACATACAACGTACTATTAACAGAAAAACTGTATTCAATTAAGCTGACCAACAAAAAAAACTCGATACCTAACATTAGTGTTGGTCCAGTTATCACATTCAATTCACTACAGACCATAATATCAAAATACATGCACAGCATTAAAACTGTTATTAGACTCCATATAATAAATATTGTATAATAAAAAAAAACAATTTACCAAATTTTGAATATACTACGTGTTGGGCGTGATGCCAAAATAATCGAATGTTCTTTTTCCAAAAATTTCATTTTAATTAAATGTAGAAGAATTTTTTTTTAGTGCTATGCATTTAAGTGCCATGCATTTTCCCGCTCACGAACACACACAAACAACCTAAACTACGGCTGTGATTGGAAAGTTAATTGATTTTGGTAGCACACGTGCTTTTCAATCCAATCCTTTCAAATAATTTTGCAACTTAGATTTTTTTTTTGCTCATTCGCTTTTTTTTTTTTTGGAAGCTTAATTTTCATGTTTCTATAGAATTAAGTAACAGCTTGCAATAAAGACGACAATCATTTTCTCGTTTATTGCATATGAGAAAATTGAAAATGACCAATTCGCAAGTAAATAAACATTATGGAAGTGCAAAAAAAATATTTGTCAAGCATATATTTATATTTTAAATTTAAAATGAAAAACCAATTTCATTTTTGTTTTTTGAAATTTTCCCATATCGCAGGAAAACGCAATAATGATCATCGTCATATGGTACCACGATGGATTCATAAATCATGTTAATTCCAAACAACAAAACATTAAACACAAAAAAATCGTTAACAAAACCTAATCATTGTTAAACCTTGCTACCTGGTTGTTTCACTGTTTATTTTGTATGAATAATTTATTCTATAAATCCTTTCGGATTGCAATAAATAAATAAATACATAGAATGTGGCGCCCTCTTCCAGTGACTGATCGTTAAGACACACGTTCCAAAAAATTTCAATTCTGAGAGAAACTGTCACACCCAGTAAACTTTGTGATGTAATGACACAGATGAGAAAAACAACTCATCTTTTCATCTCAATTATTTTTTATTATCTCAAAGACATTTATCACATAGTTGAGACGTGAAAATCTCTCAACGAAGTGTTAAGATAGCTGATAAAACCATTCGAAAAAGCTTGAATCCATTTGGCTCACGAGTCGTTAACCTACAATTATTCATGTATGTCATTGAGAGAAACTCCTAAAAATAAATTCCTAATGGATCGACTTTTATATCTGCACCTGTGGATCAATCCCTCAACCGAATGACGACACTATACGTAACAAACACTATATTTTATATATCCCCCAAAAAATCCATTTTGTTTTTGTTCAGTTATACCAAAGTGTTATTAGAACCACCTGGTTTTTTGACGTCAATGATACGGTTCAATTTCGTCCAAAACGGATGTGTGAGAAAACATATAGTGTACATCAAAGAAGGCATTTTACTACTCATCGGAAAGATTTTTTTGAATTTTTTTTTAATACATAAAAATAAAATATTGCAAGCTGCAAGTAAAATTTATGATGTTAGTTGATGCCAAAATACTAATAAATGAAACGTTTCATCCGTATTTTGTATTAAAGCTAAAAGTATCAACTCGCGCCAAAAAAATATGATAAACTTGGCCTCCGAAAATTTCATTCACTGAACTTGCAAAAACTACCCGGTCAGTTAGGTAAGTAAGGGTTTTTAGATATGGTAAGGATTTTTTAAACGCTTATTAATTTTAATCGACTTCATGGTTTAGTGTGTTAAAATCAATAATCTACTGTAATATAAAAGCAATGTGAGATCTTCAGTCCTATCAAACGTTACGAGAAACCAGAAGGCGTGAGAAGCTAAAACTTGGTAGGCAATTAGATGACATCCCAAAAGGGTGCACCAGCCCATTGGCGACCCGAAACTGTCATTAGAGAATGTGTGATGATTATATAAGTGATAATTTACTTTTAGTGGTTGTGGTTCATTTTTGCGGAGAAACCGTAAGGCCTATGAAGCTGAGAGTCGGAAGGGTGATAGATGCTCCCTGAACAGGAGCATGCTATATTTGGCGACCGGACAGTATTATCAGGGAGGGGGAGTGCGACAAGCCTGGGAAGTCGAAGAAAAACTGTGCTGCTTTTATCAATGATGAGTAATTTATTACATGTTTAAACAATAAAGACAACAATGAATCCATTAATGAATGTTATTTTTTGATCAACATGAAATTTCTGTATTGTTATGTCAGGTGTGATTATGTTACAAGTCGAACAAAGCAGTTCTGCTGATCGACGACGACTATACGAGGTTAAAAATAAAATAACATATCACCTGGATCGTATAAAGTTATCCAAAAGTCAGTCAAAAAGACTTTCTACGGGGTGTATAATTGAAAAACAAAATTGTGTGATTAGGGGTGTTCTGATTTTTTGATTTTAAATACAGTGGAAATTCGTCCACCCTTCCATTCGTGCAACTCGGTATTTGTACGTTCCCCCGTAATTCGTTCCAATTCCGAGCATCTTCTAGTGCAAAGAAACGGCTAATACGAAGATATAGCGGTGACATCAGGTAACCTGATGTTTTTAAGGACGGTGCCCTTTCAAACAATAAGATTCATCCTTCTCTCCATTTTTCATTTATGTCATCATGATCATTTACAGTACTGTTACAGTATAGTTGTTAGTTTTATAGTTTTTATGTATGATTTTTTGCATTAAATACTATTACTACATAAGCTGTACTATAAACAAGGCTGTATCACTCTAAACATTCTTCATGGGTCTGGAACGGATTAATCCAATTAACATTATTTCTTAGGAGAAAAATTGGTCCGCCATTCGTACAAATCGCTATTCGAACAATCTCCTGAAACTGATTGTGTGCGAATCGCGGGGTTCCACTGTATATAACTAACCATTTTTTTAACTGCTACCTTATTATCATTTCATCCCAATACATTAGTACCCCGTTTTACGGCGCTACTAATTCAGCGAAATTTCAATTATATTGCGGGTTACCTTCGCTCCTTCGGCGGCCAGATATAAAAAGCTACCAGAAATGTATAGAATTACTTAGTACAATGCATAGAATTACCGTAACTAGTTACCTAGCCTCTTTTGGCAAAGTATGAAATAAAATGTTGCGTACAGACTTTACAATACAACTGTTTAGGTCGGTTAAGTTTTTCTCTAAAACATAACTTGAGTCCGAATTTTGGCCTGAATTAATAAATTAACAGCATTTTCCAGATTTCAGATCTTCAAACGCATTTTCCTAGAATTTGTAAAAATATTACTCCTTTAAGCTTGGTCTACACGTAACTTTTTGTCGTCAGTTTTGCCAGATTACACAAACAAAACGGTACGTGTGGACGGCAAGTTTGAACAATTGCATGAACTAAATGAGTAATGGTCTTATCTGTCAAATGAGCTTCATACCGGAATGACGACAAAACGTTACGTGTAGACTAGGCCCCTTCAATTATTCCAAATGTTAATTTGTTGCGTGGAATAATGTTAGTTTGGTATTAATTCTTTATGCATATAACTTTATTATGATGCTATGTAACAACAAACATTGTACTGTTGTCTTGATTTCTAGCTTATAGTATTAACATTGATCTCATCGAGAAATTTCAAAATAAAGTCAAATTAAATATTATACAATGCTCAAAAAAAGGCTAGACGTTAAATAAAATCCTTAGTTACTGTACATTGCATATTTTCTTCATATTTTCAGAACTTCCATTGAGTCGTAACAATTCAATGAAAATCTGCACTACAAATATACTAAAAAAATATATAGGCCTAATAGTATGAAAAAAAGATTTTATAATAAAAAGTAAGAAAAAATGTAGTGTCATCGGTTTATTTTAGTCGTTGAAAGAAGTGCTAATTTCGGGTGACGATTTCCAGACATCTGTCTCTTGGGGAAGCGCCAGACAGGGTGGCTATAACATATCCCTATTTTTTTTAATATACATATTTTTTATCAGTTTATTTTTTTCTTTACACTCATATCTAAATCACGTCCATTCATTATGCCACAAAGAAACTCATCATTATTATAACATTAAAAAACAAAAATCCAACCACAAATATCTACTTTAAATACCTTCAACGAATGTATATAGTTACTGTATATAGGAAGTGTTCATTTGGCGGGACATTCGTTATTTATGTTTTTTGAAATGTTGGTTATTTTTAGTAGATAAAATAAGCTTCACATCAGCCAATTAAACATTTTATAATGCTAAAAAAAATAAATACTCAACCTAACTTTAATTTATATCCAAAAAGAAAATCACTAACCTATAAATTACAATTTCCTTTCTAAGAAAAAGCTTCAATCACCTTCAAGTGATGGGCACAAAAGATAAACTACTGATCCCAAACAATGATTCTGTTTATCTTAGGTGTGTATTTTATGTATATATATCTATGTATATATATGTATGTATATATATATATTACAATGAAGTTCCGATAAAAATATACAAAGCAAAGTATAGGTTTAAATATAGTTTCTTAGGAAAGCTGTGTTGGAGACTTACCACATGGTGAAGAAAAATATTTGCGAGTTATAAACATAAGTCGACTGGAATTCTTTTGTAAAACTATCAATTATTATATACCTGCACATGTGTTTCCGTTAACAGAGAAGCCGCTTGTGGCGCTTGAATATAGGTTTCAGTTTAGGTTTGATAAAACAAACAAAACATTTTATGATTAATGATAAGTTATCAGATGTTAACTCACTCAAAAAAAACTGGCATACGTTACAAACCCGTAGATATTAAGTTAAAAATAAAAATAATCTCAAGCCTTTGCACCACAAGCGGCTTCTCTGTTAACGGAAAAGTGTCATAGTAAAAATCGGCTTATTAAGGATTTTTGAATAAAATAGGTAATAAAATAATAAAATAGTCTGTCAATTTTAATTGTTAATTTAAAACTGTCGTGAATTATTTTTATAACTTTTGTAGTTAAACTGTTTTTAGCATATTAATCGTGAAAGCAGTGAAAAAGGCAAAATTCTTTAGACGATTATTTTTTCGCAAAAGAAAATCATAAAATTATATACCGTACTTTTTTAAATAAAGTGTTTTTTGTAACAATTTGTAGAAAAAATCTTTTTTACTATCTCATAAATTTCGTGAATTTCAGTTTGCCACACCTACATTTTAAATTCAATTTTTTTTTTTTTTTTCAATAAGAATCTATTTTTTTTTTACAATTTTTAAATTTATATTTTATTTTTAAATTTAAAAATATTATAAATATGAAAATTGCATGCCTGGATTCATACTTTGCCAGTAACATAACTTAGATAGGCCTACAGTTAATAAAACATTCAAACAAACTTTATGTTAAGTTAGTTGGTAAAATCTCAAATTTACATCAAAATGCATGCAATTCAAAATGTCACCGTTGTGATTGCAATAATAACTTCAAAAAATTATACTTCACGTAGTAGACACAATAAATCAAAATAATTGGCAGTTGAAAAGCGAAATGGAATATTACAAGCTTTTGCTACAACGAAAGCTCGATAACCTACTTGAGCCCTAACTTTTAGATTACCCTGTATAATAAATCAAAAATCTGTAATACTCATAGAAAGCATATGAGTACATAAAACAATGCGCCCTGTATTACAAAACATCTTTATAATTTAGGCAAATTACATAAATTTTGAACTGAAACTAACATACTGTGAGAAATGTAAACCAAAATTTGGGACAAAAAACAGCCAAATGTAAACCATTTTTTAGGACAAAAAGAGTAACAAGTACATTAAGAATGTTTTTTAAGCATACCCTTTATATACTGTCATATATAGATAATTAGATATACTGTAATGTATGTGTATGTATGTACATATATACATAATGCAAGAAACCCGTTTTGATTTCCGCATGTTTCGATTTATGGGAATTTATATTTATGTGAATCGACATATCTAATATTATATTTTGCTAGACTGATAGTTGTCGTTTCCGGCGCATAAATCCACGCTAAAATCCCGTGAAAAAG
>JAQIWH010004016.1:0-18125 GCA_034695005.1 Cryptops parisi
TTACTGATCAGGTTCTCTCCTCAGACCTACAGTCGTGGTTACGAAAGTTGATTCGCACAACATGATCACACGATGGTTCAACACCACGTATAATAAACTTTGTGTCATCAAGGATACCATCACTCCTTGGACCACTTCCTACAACGTGTCTCGAAAACTGAAGTAATGCTTGCTTGCCTTTGCATTGGTCATACGTAGCTCACCCATGTGTGTTTACTTCGGGGCGAATTTCCATCTTTTTGTGCAGCTTGCGAGGTTCAACTTTCTTTGTAGAGTGTGTTCACCTTTCGCCCCTTCGCCAACTTTGCGGTTTACTCGATTCGCCTCCTGATACATTGATAAACCAACCCCATTTGGTGCGTCGAATCTTCTACTTTTTAACTATGTCTGGTCTTGCTGATCAAATATGATTGCCTTTGTTTGTCTTTGTATTAGTTTGTACCTTTTTATAATCCTTCACAGTTTTTGCTTTGTTTTCTGACATGTTCAGTGGGTGCCACATAACACACCCTTAGGCAGTTGGCGCACCTCAGCTTTCTCCCAATTACCTACCTACCTACCTACCTGTTTAGCATGCATTCACAAGTTCCCAATGTTTTGTGTATGTAACAAACAATAACTATAACTAATAGCTATTGATTTAATTATACTAATTATTTGTAGTTTAAAAGTTTTATACTTGAGAAAACATGTAAAATGAACTCAGCAGAGTTTGATGTGAGTTGTTACCATGACTTAATGGTAATTCTCAGATATAACAGTCAAAAAGTGTGCAAATACGTCTTTATCACCGACCACTTGTCGATATTGGAACTCAATGAGAGACGATGGAAACAGCTGTCTATATGTTTCAAATTGATGCCACGGTTTATGTTTAGCATGCATCCACAAGTTCTCAATGTTTAGTGTATGTACATCTCGACAATTTGGGTCAACAAAATTCCTCTCATGTATCACGGTTGAATGTTGAAAAATTCTGTTTCAATTGTTTGGAGATTATGATAAGCCTTCCACCCATCGGATATAATATGCGTGCCTGGAAGAACATGGTCTAGTATAATCGGTTCTAACGTAGTCGCCTTACGATCAGGGACTACAGTCATGAAACATATTTTCGATTTTTTTTCTATTGCTCCGAACATTCAATTCCCTTCGGTCCAGAGACTTCTATGGTACTTCTGATGAAAATATTTTGTTTCATTTATTTTGACGACAATTGATTCTTCATTGACATCAAAACCACCGAGTTCAATGAATGCAGTGTTCTCCACTCTTTTCGACAAAAGTTGCACCAATCCACAACAGTTGTAGTCGCATTTATCTGTATTTCATTTGATGTCAGATCTTGAGGGAAGTCGTGACACCAACAATACACCAAGAAGATGATTTTGTTCCAGGCTCAAATGATTTTTGTGAAAAAAGATCTATCACGAATGCTCTTATAATACTGCGCTGTTTATTTTTGTTCTCAGCAGCAGATCTCATTGCAAAACGTTCATTTACATGCTTCATTCTGCAATACAAAGCAAATTTAGCTCAAATAGGATAATTTCAAAAATTTTGGTGAAATCAAGCAGATCTCAGTGCCAAACACGAAGAGTTGATAAAGTCCAAATTTCTTTTTCAATTTCTGCAACAGCAAGTATTTCATTTTTTATGACAATATTAAACATGTCCAAACGGTCCAAACTTTTGCATCAAGTAATCTTGGTTTCAAATGAAGATTCAAGCAATTCAAGTATGGCGCCCAGGGCCGGATTTCCCATTAGGCCTTATAGGCCCGGGCCTAGGGCGGCAATATCTTAGGGGCGGCAGAAGTAGCATATTTAAACATTAAAATTATACATCTAGGTATAAAAATGTTGACTTTTATCAATACCCACAAAAATGTTCAACTACTTTTTGCACTTACTAAACTTCTTATTTTGTATTTTTATTGATATGTTAAATTTTGGCAAGGGAGGGGGGCGACAATCAGTGTGGGCCTATGGGTGGAAAACTACTAAATTCGGTCCTGATGGCGCCTCTGACTCTTGAATTGAATAAACATAATATTATAAAAATAAACACAGTATTGACTCATTTAAATTAATTTTAAAAAGTATTGTCGTTTTTATTGAGTAGCTTATCTTCCGAATTTAGTGATACCCTGCAAAAGCTCCGCCCATCAACCTAAAAGCAAAGTTTGCCTTTTCTTGCATCGTGAAAGTTTATTTTGTGCCTTTTTTGGCCATTCTGTACTATACATGACACATTTTTATTTATTGAGAAAAGGTTATTTATATTTGTTATATATCGATGATTCCATTTAAGTGGTGTGAGACTCCTCCCTCCCCAAACTGGTGGTCTGTATACGTGGATGTGTGTGTGAGGGGGGTGACACCATGAGTTACCGCACCTGGTCACATCCACCCTAGAAACGCTACTGTCTCTTACTTCATTTCCTCCAACTTTTTCTTGTAATCAACAGAATTTAGTAGTTCTTCCCTCCTGTTTTGTGGGCACCATATAAACTTGCAGTCGGTGCACACCTCCAAATCAAATTCCTACCGTCCTCTGACGATTTGTTATGGCACATGGTCGGCTAGTTGACTTTTTTTTGCCATCGTTGTCTTTTAGGGTAAGGTAATTGCTTACCATCTTACAAGAAAGATGTATAACTTTTGCTATAGCCTTTACTGAATGT
Source organism: Cryptops parisi (assembly GCA_034695005.1). Classification (NCBI taxonomy): domain Eukaryota; kingdom Metazoa; phylum Arthropoda; class Chilopoda; order Scolopendromorpha; family Cryptopidae; genus Cryptops; species Cryptops parisi. The sequence continues at coordinate 2,687 of JAQIWH010004016.1, forward strand.
CCAGCCTTCTCTAATTTGCTCCTTTTCAAACTTGAGAGCTTTGGCATTTCCCATTGTTGCTAGCAGCAGCACAGGTGACAAAAACGATTTACGAACATATGAAAAACGTTCACAAATATTATACATACACATATTATGGATGCTAGTATAGGTTTCTCATGATTTTTAAGGAGTGTTATTATTTTGATTTATCAATTTTTGTACAATTTGTTCCAAAATGAAATGAAACAATTTTACCATAATTACGGCATTGTTAACCACTCATATATATAATTTATGTTATATTTATTTATTTTCTTGTGGGTTAGGTGTGTTTCTTTCATGTGTGGTGAACCGTTTGTGTAAGAACTCAAGTGGTGCTATATTTTTTACTTGCACTTTATGTCCCAGGCTACTTGGGCATTCTTAGAAACACCTTTCCGGACTCTGCAGCCAAGGCCGGCCTCACCACCCTTTCTTCCTACTACGTCATTTCTTCTGAACTTCAAGCTCAGAACACCATATTCGCACTACCTGGCAGCTACAATGGCTTAATTTCACATCCAATAAGATTTACAGCATCAAAGCCTCTACAACAATTTGATCCACCTCTTATCATGAGTCTCCACTCCGGGAGGTTGCCTTGGCTTTTTTCAGATCGGCCATACTTAATTCACCAACGCTTATCTTCTGTGTGGGTAGTTCTATCCTTTTGTGCTGTCTGCAACGTCCAACTCTTAGTCCATCATGTCTTGGTCAATTGTCCCTCTATTTTCCAGCCTGCAAAGCCACATCTCCACTTCTCTCTCCGCTGCCCTAGGAAATCACTCAAGTACTATCCTATGCATTTTCTTTTTCCTCACACTCTCATCTCTTCAACCCAATCTGAACCCCTCTCTCTTTTCCTCATTGTGTTCAGTGGGTGCCATATGACACACCTTAGGCAGTTGGCGCACCTCACCTTTCTCCAATTATTTACCTACCACTACATCTTTCACCCTTTGTACTGGCATTTAAAGGCCACCAGTTTTCATTTAAATCGCAAAGTGGAGGACGGGGTGAAAAAATATTCTTTGCAACAGTCGAAATCTTTCTACGTCAGAGATGTAGACTTGCTGGTGAAACGTTGGGATCAGTGTCTCAATAGAAATAAATCCTACTTTGATTTAATGAGTTCTGTGTGTCATTTACATCCCTTGTCCACTTACTAATTGGACACTCCTTATATAAAAGATGTAACATCGTTAAAATTTTTCTTATTTAATGTGATATTTAATCTGTGAAAATGATGATTCATGAAATCATTAATGATTTATGTTGGTCATATCATAAAATGCATGTGAAAACTGCTATTTACAAAATTCATAAACTGAAAAATGTATTTGCTATGTAAAGTGATTGGTTAGAAATTATGGTGAAAATGAACTGTTTCTGTGTATTATTTAAAATAAATTTGTAATTTGAACTTACTTGCTCCAGTGGGATATAATTGATTTGTGCTGTCAAAACTCCTGTTTCTCGATGTATCATTCTAGTTCGCAGCTGAAAATAAGTTAAATTTACTTATATACATCAGTAAGTGGCAAAATCCTTAGGACATATCACATACATAAGTTTTAGAGCATCATGAACGTACAGCTTACAATGGGTATAGTTCAGGAATAGCCTATTACGTGAAAGCTCGGTTAAGGTTAAGTTTTTCTATATCAAGGCAATAGTTTCTTGCTTTATAGCATTGCATTTTTTTAGCTAATATGTTGGCTTTCAATTAAAGGGTTTGGTGAAAAAGGGTTCAAAGTAGCATTTTTACAATTTTGAGGAAAGTGCGTTTAAAGATCTGGATTTTCCTTGCTGTTTATGGGATACTTCACACTTTTTGCACTAATAATTTTGTACATATTGATGTTTTACTCAAAATTATGCATCAGGAAGGTAGAATTGCCCCTAACATATTCGAAAATATTTCTAAATTAACGTTATTTAACACCCTTTTACACCATGCCTTTAATTTTTGTCCATGTTCATCAGGTGTACCATCTTTTGACGATTTTCGACATGACACACTCATCAACTAAGCCTGAAATGTTGAGAAGCATATCAGATTTCACTTGTTGCACCCCATTCTGTATGTATTCTGTGTGTATTTTGGCAGTTTTTGAGACTCATTTTTTAAAAAAATTATTAGGATATACTATATTCAGTGTTGTGTATTTTGTATTTAAATACTTTAGAACGTTAGAGAAACCTAGGAAATTTTTCGCACTTGCGATTGTCCTGTCCCACTCACAGACAGGACACTTTTTACTATGTCCTGGCTTACTGTTAGTTTTGCCTTTGTCCCCCTTTTGCCATTCACCGCTCTTTAATCTTGCTTTTTGGTGAGGTTGACGAGGTTTCTAAGTTGTGAAATAGAAGCTTACTCACTTAGCCTTGACTTTCAACAGGCTCGCAAACTGTCAAGTTTACAGACTTTTCCATAACAGCGTCCAATCACCACTCCCTCAACTTCTGCAAAGGGGCTGTCTACTGTCGTGACATTCTTTGTTGCTCTGATGATGAGCTGTTTCGATCCCAGCAGGTTTCCTGCCTACTCCATTCCACTCGTAAGCAAGGCGATATTCTGGTGGAGACGGGAAGTTTTGTCCTCACCTTCTCCACAAAGCACCAATGTTTAGTCAAAGTAGCCTGGCTGAACCTGCCAATTCGCATATTTATCCCTAACTGTTTTCATTGTTTCTTCTGTCATCTCTATGCGCTTATTTTAAACGTCAAGAAATATTTTAAATTATTTAATTTAATAGTTTAAACTATTAGATCATGGAGTTATAAGTTATAAGGTCTAATTTCTAACTCTATGATTAGCAGGGCCGGATTTACACTATAAGCTAAATAAGCTACAGCTTAGGGCCTCACAGTCTGGAGGGGCCTCAGTTTTATAGGCTTCTCAAAAATTGATTAAAAAATATCAAATAAAAGTCTTGAATCCCAAAATAGGGGCCTGCAACTGTCCCATGTTTCACATGCACATCACTAATGTTCAATGTGGTTGCTGTCGAAACCAAGACAACCTGTAGAGAAACTGGACTACTTGAACAATGCATCTTGATTGCTTCGCAGTATTTGCTGGGAAGCATCTTGACCTATAACTTATGTGCATGTGAAAATTGGACAGTTAATGTGTTGGTTTCTGCTGTGATCTTTTGTAAATGTCAGTTAATTTAAAAATAAACAAACTTTACTTTTGAATAATCCTGAATTATTAGTAACAAGCTGTGAATGTGTGTTACGGCAACAAGCTTCTAAAATGATCAGTCTTGACTTACAAACGTACCAATGCTGAGAAGTTGTCAATGCCCGATTGGTCAGTGTCATGCCTCTTACCTAATTAGCCAATACAACCGAGTCGATCAACCCCAGTCTTGGCAGGGCCCCGTAGTGGCCTGGTGGTCAGAGCGTTCGCCTCCCACTCGTGTCATGTGGATTCAGTTTGGGATCTGACACCACAGGGGGGTAGGTTTTCTCGGGGTTCTCCCACTTCCTCGTGCATCCTAAAACCCTGTTCCATGTTTATCATCCTCATCATTTCTGTATTTCTAATTTCAGTAAAGTCTGAGGGCCAAATGACATAGCTGTAAAGCCAGTCGGTGCCCTCGTTAAACTTCAAGTACCTCAGTCTTGGCTTTTACAACAGGATGCATAAAATAGTACTTATTAAAATATTACATACAGTAAGCTAAAAGCACTACCAAAATCTGTCTTAAAAAAATGAGTGGAACCTGCCCTGGAAACTTTAGTGGGGCACTACTGTATAGATACAGTTTAATTGACACAATAGTGGGAATTCTCAAGTTGCTGTGTAAATTGAAAGTGATTTCCTTTATAACAAGATTGAATTTAATGGCATGTTGCAATTATATGGCACAAAGTAATGGTTTATTAGAAAATCATTAATCGTTTATTAGAAAATAATTTTTCCTCCAGTTGGCTACAATAATTTATACCTTTAAAACGTATATCATCATCATCTATGCATTATGAATTTCATGTTTGAATATTTTCAGATGATTATCTGTTCCACCACTCAATAACAACTCTCGGTTGGCCCAGCTGCAGCATAGAATTAGTTCCTCGTGACCGGTCATGTCGTAAAGCGGTGCTCTGGGACTAAAAGCAAACAAAAATACCTCATTTTACTACTGAAATTCACGTACGATGAAAATTATTAGTTAACGCAGCTTACCTGCGTGTGTCCCACAACTTCAAGACTGTGTCATGAGAACCGGAAATGAAGTGATGCTCCATGGTTTTGCACCAGTCGACGCAAGTTATCCAACCATTGTGGGAGGTGAAAACACTTTGCACAACTGATCCATCTAAACATCAAACAAACAACAAACATATAAAAATAATTTTGACGACATGAATTCGATTGTACATTTGATTTTATGTTTACCTCCGATTCGACTATCCCATAATCGAACGTGCCTGTCGGAAGAGCCCGATAGTATATGATGGTTAAGTTTTGAATACGAAATGTTCAGAAAACTTTTGGTTCCCACCTGAAACAATAAGAGTTAGTGCCACAATGTACCCCAAAGTACGACGGGTTTAAAAAAAAAAGAGACTGTACAAAAATTACCAGTTGCGTTTTCATGCCTCCAATTTCCAAATCCCACAAGCGAATGGTGTGATCCCAGGAAGCAGAACATGCTTCCATTTCGCTCATCCACTGAACCGTCGACACTGCTTCTTTATGACCAGCAAGCGTCATGATTGGAGTCTAAACATCAAATCCATTTTTAAGATTATGTGTTGTCAGTTTTATTTTTTATTGCCTGTTCATGGCAGCATACGTTAATGACCAACTGGGTCCTCAAGACTCGCAGGTGAAACTACATAGTGACTGAGTGAATTTAATTATTACTCGATTTTTGCTGGCCATGCCGTGTTCAGTTTTCAATCGCTTGCAATCGCTTTCTTCGTTTCTGTTCTCCTCGGTTTCTGTAGACCACAGCTTCAGCATTTTGTCAAAGGAGCCTGAAATGAACTGTCATCAAACACGAATGAGCGTTGAGAACTGAAATTTGGAACAGCCCAAATCAAACTGAACTGAAGATGTATACCTTGGAACCGACTGCGTTGGTCGCTACACAATCTACGCTGCGAGCATGTCCGCGACAGATGTAAATGCAGTCGACGGAATTTGTTTCAGAGTTCCATTCCCACATCATAACCGTTTGGTCATGCGAGCTACTGATGAATGTGTGGGTTGTGCCATCTGTAAGTTTATGATGAATTTACATTACGTGTTGATTCATAATCAATAATAAATGTAATTTATATGGCTATAAACATCTTCAGCACGATGACATGGGACGTTTTTAGAGATACCAATTCTTATTAATAATATTACTGAATTATTTTTTGTTCACTGACAAAACTACAAAGTTAAGTTAGGCTACGCTTACATAATTATGATTTTAATATTTTCATGAAAATACAGGAAATAGTCATATACACCCCCTTCCCCCCAAATAACAAATTATATGTCATGCTGAATAGTAACCATAATATTTTGATACGTACTGTCAGTTTTTAACCATGATACAGCTTTCACTGGACCCATGTGTCCTGGAATTGTGAGTTTGTGTTCACCATCCTTCGACCATATCCGTAAACTATGGTCGTAACAACCTGTGAGAATCCTATAAATAATAAAAATCATATTAACACATCTTTTGCATCATGCATGTTGGCTAAATTCGAATCATTATTAGGTTCGATTGAAGGCTTCGGACAATATATTAGTATGCCACATTTTTTAAATTGTTCAGGAGAGACATTTTTTCTGGCGAGAAACTCCATAAAGTACTATACTGAGCAACATGATTCTCTATATTATACTGTCATTTTTTGTAAAATCCAGAAAGTGGTCAGGTAACAAAGCTAGAAACGCTACCGAGGGACACGGTTTGGTGTAAAAATGTCATTTTGGAAAAAAGTGTGGATTACCATTATATTGCCTGAAGCCCTTCAATTATTCGATCTCTTAACTGGGTAAATAGACCTTTTTTTTCTATTACACTATCATATGTCTTTACAAATAGCGTACCATTGTTCCGAAGCATCTACGGCACTGACCCAATCATCATGTAGGAAAACGTCCTTGGGTGTAGGTGCTGGCAACTTCTCTACATATTCAATGTTCAGAACGATTTCCTACAAAAAACCACCAACAGTCAATAACTCGAAACCATCAACAGCATCATTATTAATTACGGACGAAATTTTCGTGTGAACACGTACGGATGGGATGTCGCGTGATTCGACATGTTCCAGTAACGTTGTTCGTAAGAACTGTTCCGCAACCAAGAAGTCGAACTCTACGCTATCTAGATCCACATCTACATTGTCTATGAAAATGACATTAAGTTATATCATTAATAATTATAATTTAAAGATAAAAGATTTTTACAACAACATCTTGAAATTGATTAATCACCTTTGAGTAGACTTTTTATCAATGCATTTAATTCAACTGTCGTTACCGACGATGGAATGGAAAAGGGTGTATCTGGTATAGCATATCTGAAAATATAAATAATACCCAGCTTCATTAAATATACTGTATTATTAAACATGATACCCTCTAAGGACAAGACCACAAGGGCAATTTGTACATTCAAGTATACTCCATTTTGTATACAATATTAACCACACCATGTAGTAATATACAAACTATAAAACAAACAATATAATATTTTTCATTTCAGTCTATCTACTTTTGTATATTATACAATATATTATTATTATTAACCTATACAGGGTGTAACACAAGCAAGATGAGATTACCGTGTTAGATTTTCAACTACAGTACTATATCTGTACAGTATAATCAATCAAATATCTAACTACCCTTAACTCACTTTTGGTTCCTCGTGATAAATTTGGCTTGCAAGTGATGTTGATCATTAAAAGAACCCATTTCACCACATCAAATAAGCAAATATCAAGTGGAAATGTAGCACTATCATACACGTGAGCACCTTCAGTTTAGTTATAGGTGAACGATGACTAAATTGTACATAAAGCGTATTTTAAAGTTTTATTTTGATATATACTATACGTTAAATTTATTTTTCATAAAAATTACTTTTTTTTTAATATTTTATTTGATTTATTAATTAAAACTTTAATTTTTGTGTGTTCTTTTCTCGTCTTGGAAATATTACATATTTAAAAACGTTGCACAACACCATGATAAATTAAAGCACGTGCACTTGGGGTTTACTTGCTCGGAGGCTCGGAAACGGGTACCTACTGAACAATATCTGCAAAATTGATGAAAAATAATGGTTCGAAATTTAATTGTAGGTGAGTATGGTTAGCCAAAGGTTATTAAGGAATTGGTATTTTGGTTTAAAATGTTGAATATAACGACCTTTAGGACGTGGAATGCTATTTTTAGTGCATGTGGTGACTTCGCAAAACTTTTGACAGTCGAAAGTTGATTTGGACTCGAATCAACTTTTGGAAAGTTGATTTGATTAGGATTCAGTTGTGCATAGAATATCCAATTTGTATTCAGTTGATCCACACATCATGTGTTAAATATTAAACAACTTAAGAATTTAAATTAGCTTTTGGATACTTTGGTTATAAAACTTTTATTTAATTATTAACCATAACCTCATTTTGCACTAAATAGCACCATTTGTGCGTATTTTGCACTTTGGCATATACTAATAGAGTACTGTACTCTGAAACTAGTTTTTTTGTATGTCACTTTATATGTTATTAAGTAATGCAAAGAATGTGTAAACAGAAATATCTGACTTTTCATAAAACCTTGACAGATGACCCACAGATCATGTTAAGTGAAAACAACTTAAGAATTTTTTTTTACAACTTGTATTGTGAAACTTTTGTGTCATAATATCATCTTGACACTGAGAAGCACTATTTGTGTGTATTACAATTTGCAATATATTTGTTTAAACTATTTTTTGTATGCTGTTTTATGCAATACATTTGTTGGTACTTTCCGGTTATAGAGGGGCCCGTCTGATGTTGATATTTGTAAATAAACCCATAAGCAAATAGCAACATCAGACGGGGCCCCGCTATAACCGGAAAGTACCCATTTTTACTGTGCATCATCTTACGCTTAAAAGGTGGTAACTTTTTGACTGAGGCTGTATGTTATTTAACAACACAAAGAATATGTGGAGATAAATATCTGTAACTTGATAAAACTTGGACAGATTACAAATCAATCTTAAACAAGTGATTGGTAAAAAAACATGTTTGTAAAGCCCCACTTTTCTTTTGTGCACATGTTTGTTGCATGGGTCAAGTTTGTTTGAATGATTGGAGGCAATTTTGATTGAAAAAAATCTCTTTCCGTTAATGTATACTGCACACATCTTGTTCATGAAATATAACTCACGAAATGAATGGGTTGCAGAGACATTTTTAGCAAGAAAATTTAATCAACTATGAACATAAATTTTAGCTTGGAGGCCATTTAAGCTGCCACCCTCTTGTCCAAAACCAAGGGTGGCAAGGTCCGAAGGTATATTCTATTTTTTGTATGCAGTTTAATAAGTTATTAAACAACATGAAGAAAGTGCAGACAGACCTGTGTGCCATCATAATTTCTACAACCTCACTTTGCACTATCACTTCTGTGCATTGTAATTCAGTATTACTACATACTACATTTTGTATAGCATTTTGTATGATATTAAAAAAACAAACAAAGAATGTGAAGACAATTTTTTATTTTAACAACTACCCACTTATGATCAATATCAATATGATATAAGACTATTGCGTAGATAACATGACTCTTTCAATGTTACTGATGATTATGACCAATATACAAAATTAACAGGTAATAAAAATGAGAATTATGTCTTATACATTTCATCAAACTTGAACAAGTAACAAGAATCCAAATCGGTAACCCAACTTTAAAAAAAAATGTCTCCACTTATTTTCAATATGTAAATCAATTGTAATATAATATAATATAATATAAATATGTAAATTATTAATTGTCAATATGTAAAAAATGTATTGGAGGATGTTCTCTTCCCTGTTTTAGGATTTCTTTTTTCTTCCTTCAGTTCCGTTTACCCTTCGACCTGTGATGAAATTACAATATTTGATTATTTACAATTACAATGTACGCTATTGCCAAGAAAACAAATCTCTTAATAAAGTATCTTGTGGAATTATGTCACGTACAAAGGTGAATGATTCGATCTAAAGAGTGCTCAAAGCAATTACAGGCTGTTCCTAAAAGGTATTAGTCCAATTAGATGCTACACGTCAAAACAAAGCAAACAACCAAATGCTTTTGAGATAACACAGGTTGAGGTCCTGTAAATGTATTGTCTCAATATGCAGGTCCGGGTTGTCCAAAACGTGGTCCTGACCCTCGGAACATTTTCATGCAGCCCTTCCATGGTTTAGGCTACCCTATTAATACGTTGTCGTCTAACTTTTGCATGCAAACTTTTATAAGTAACATGGCATTTATTTTATCATGAACCTAACTGTGTTATTCTTCAACTGTTTTTATACCTGTACTGTATTAGTCTGGATGAAGCCTTCGGATTATCTGAAGTTGGACAGCCCTGATGTAGGTAATATGTAAATGAGTATGCATTTCCAGACTCATGTTGATAATTTTTGCTTTGTTTGGATGTGTAGCATCTGTGGTATAACCCTTCTTTTAATACAAACTAAATTGACTAGTTCAGACTTTTACTGACTAATGCATAATTATATTCTGGCCAATGTGGTATTGTCTCAGAAAGAGTACAATTCTCGTTTATCATCATTTAAAAGTGAACATACCCCATATGCTTCTGTTGATGGATTCAGTACCTAATTGAATAGTAAGCAAAAAAGCTACGCTTCCTATAAAAAACACAGCTTTTCCGAACCATCCTAGCACGTTCAGAATTGGATATGGCCATAAACCGGATAGGTAGGCAAGTCCAAATATCCTAATAATAGGGAAAACAATGTGTTTTTAAAGCATTTTGTGTTCTACGCAGACAAGTAAACTTGAATGAAATAATTTCACTTACTCTATGCCGTACAGACTGATGAAAAACGTCAAAGCCGCAAGCGCAGTTTTTCGCTGCGGCTGTTGATGCGGAAATAGGCAGACTTCGATAAACGCTGTAACAAGTATGGCTGTGTGCTGAAAGTTTAAATAAACAATCGATTATGGTACATGAAATAAAACTATAGAGTGTGAATTGTATATGAATTCTAATATTTATTTTTACCATAACGTGATTTAGCCATGATGGGAAAAAGGCGTCCAAAAACTTTGGAAAAATGAGCTCCCGATCATAGATGTACAAACTCCAAAACACCAGGCATACAAGCTGAAACAATATAACGTGTGTCACTAAATAATCAGTGTTGAATTATTAAGTAAACTATGCAATATGCATGCAGTATAGCACATGTCATAATCTGTAACTAACATAGGTGTGACACAATGTATGATGATTGTATGAATCAATTCTGCGGTTCATAATTTATGGCACAGTTGTTTTTCCGTTGACTTGAATTGTGTTTGTAAACTTGACTGTTATATCATCCGCAAAATTTTGGAGAAGCAGATGTTATGTTTGTACAATATACATAAACACATTTATTAGGTTATTAGGACATTTCCATTTTATTCCTATTCCTATATATATGAAACCATAAATCTTTATAATTATCAATAATGCAGTGCATTAGACATTCAAAAAACTGATTAGTGTGTTTTGTGCAATCTGTTGGCACGTCATATCTATAAAATGACTAATTTATTTGTATGTAATAAGATTGAAGTTTACCGCTGCTAGTGGGAATGCAATGGTATTAAAAACGAAATCTCGTATCGATGCCAGTTTCTTCACTCGAGGACATTCCTTATTCGATGAAACGATTTGAAGAATATCTATAACGGCGCAGTATGCGAAATACAACATCTGAATATTCTGAAATTCAAATAAGAAAATTAATCATTTTATTTTGTCAATTATAATAAATGTAGAAATAGAGATTAGTAAACGACACTAAAATTTAAAATTTAATAAAAATATAAAATTCTACACTGATATTTATAAAAAAAATTAAATTCCACCGGTTTGCATGACTCGTAACTTGTGTTCATTTGCACTATTCAACTGCATGATTTGAGATTGTTGTTATCATTCACCTGCTAATCTGTATCTTGAGAGATAAATTCTTCACTGTCCTGTATTTTAAACACTACAGTTTTTTTTAAATAAGTTTCTTTAATTTTGTTTTGTTTGCACATTTATTTAATATGACAAGGAAATTATGAAAATATATGCCAACATGAGGCATACACTAGAAAACTTGTTAATTTTAACTTGACAGCAGCAGGCTACTCTTGAATTAACACTATCAGTAGCTATTATTTAATCCGAATTCTAATATCAATTTAAACGTTTTGACATTGAATTCGTTTAAGTGGCTTATGCATACGAATGCCTACGCTTTTGTTTCATAAATCACAAAGGTTCGTTTGAAATGTGAGATTTTTCAATCACACAAACAAGGCTTTGTGTGCAATTGTTTTTTTTTTACATTTCACTCCTGTAGCCCTGAACTCTGAACAGGTGTTCCTACAGTTACAAATGGCTAGAGAGAGAGAAAAAAAATATAAGTACCGTGTACCTACCAAATCCCAGAATGTAAGATATTTTAACCGGGCGACGAAAGGCCTTTGGGCTGGAATAGGCACATAATTAAGCTCGTAATAAATAGCGTAAATGTAGATTAAGAAAGCCGAAATGTGAAACGATATAAGAAGCATGGTTGTGCCGTTGCGTCAAGTGCTGCTTCGAATTATTGTGAATCAAACCCTGAGAAGAAGGTCCTGTTGGCGGCGCAGACTCAGTCTAGGTGCCAAGTGTCAACATCACCAAATGATTACTTGCTTGCCTGTCTAAAAGTTTTAGTTTCGCTTTCCTGCTTGTGTTTTATGATATTATTGAGTAGGGTTGTTCATCGAATAATGATTTGTTTAATTTTTTGTTTGTTCACTTACATGCCATTGAGCTTTAGATGCAAGCAGTATCGAGTTTCACGTATAATATTTTTTTGCATATACTGTATTTTTTTGTTGAGGAACATTTGCATTTGGCATGACCTTCACAGATGTTATCGAACAGACACTTTTAAAGTGATCATGTGTGTGATGTTACAAATAAGAATGGAAAAAGTAGTTTTTTTATTTGATTGTTGTTAGTAAAAAAAACATGGGTAATATAACAATGTGATGTGTAATAATGATGCTTTGATTTATTTTGATTTTTGAGTTACTCCCTTGAAACTTCCAAAAAAAGATTATTTTTGTGTTGTTATTACATCAACTTGTGAAATTTGATCATTCGTCATTCCATAGGGTGAAGTCAACAAAAAAATTGAATTGTATTTTTAAAAAATGATTCATTTTCGAAACGAGACTGAAGTTTGTTGAAATCTAGGTCCAATGTTCTCATAGTTGAGGATGAAATTCTACAGGGTGTTTGATGCTTTGAAAAAATGACACCTATACTAAAAATGTGTTTAATTTGGTATTGATATACAAAACATAACATCGTATATTTCCAGACCTGTAATTTTGTAGTGTGAAAGTGTTACTATTTGTATTTTGTTAATATTGAAGCAAAAAGGATTGATAAATTTGATGTTTATGCAACTGTCACCACTTGAACTGCTGTGTGTATGACGAAATTTTAATAGCGATGATTTCATAATGATTTATTACTCACTATTCTTTTTATGTTCATGATAGTTTTTTTTACAAAGTATGCACAGTTGAGCCTTCCATAACGAGTTATTCCTGAAACGAGATTTCACACAACGAGCAAAACTCTCACAACGAGCCTCATGCAGTGCCTGTCGACTGTCACTTGACAACTCATAAACTATGCCCCCAAAGTAAGTGAAAGAAAGAGGAAATTCCTTGGTGTTGAAAAAAATTAATGAGAAATCACGTGATTGGGGTGAAAGTGAGTGAACTTTGTAAATCACTACTGGGTTATCTTATCCATTATGTGAGCTTAACAACATTTTATTTAATTTTAGTAAGTGTGTCAAGAGGCTGACTGGAATTTTTTTGCGAATTAATCACTTTATTATGGGGTAAAAAAGTGGTACTACTTGTGAATTAAACAGCAACTACCTGTATGAGGGCGTTTATGGGTATAGGTATAGAATATAGGTATAAGCTGTTCTCGCTCATGTCATCACTTCAAAAAACTATTTTTTAAACATATCATTTACAGCACCTAAAATATGTATCTGCTTTTTTCACTTGCAATACTGTTTGTCTCGATGGGACATATGCTAATAAAATAAAATAATTAAGTTTGGATCAGTTAAAATGTATTAATTTTATGATTAATGATAAAATTGGTTGTTATTTCTTAATTAAACTAGTATCTATTACCCATATAGACATCAGTTGAAAACCAACAACAATCCTATGCTGACTTATTTATTTAATATAGTCCAAAAAAACGCTGTTCACACAGCGAGTTTTTCTCATAACGAGGGTTGTCAATGCACGAATTCGTTTAATGAACGCTCGACTGTATTATAAAATAAGCAACTAAATCAAAATCGAACTTGACCAACTTGGCTATAATATTACTATGTTGTGATAAGATAAATGTAATTTGTTTCACTCCCAGCAGTGACCCATTCATTCCTAAATTCAAACTTGTATCATAGCTTTTCTACCACATCTAAGCACTGTATTAAGATGAAGAATTACGCAATTGTGAAGAATTTCATTTTTACTGAAGTTGAAAACCGATCCCTGAATGTTATCTAAAAAAAAGCAAAAAACTTTTTTGTATTATCTTTGAAATTAATTATTGAGTAATTGCAGAAAAGGTGAAAGATTATATAAGACCTTTTTTATTTCTTGTAACATTCGATTTGGTTAATCAACCACTTTCTTGTGTTCTGTGATGATGGCCTGGTAAGCAAAAGTAGTGGAAGTGAAAATAATCTCAAATAATTTGTCAATTACAGAAGATGCTCAAAGTGAGACAGTAATAAATCTTGATATCATAGTAGCCTTGAAATAAATGTTTTATTTTAATTTTGAAGACTTTGCAGAAAAACAAATTGATGGTGTTTTAATTTAGTATTTTTTAATGCAAAATGTTAAATGTTACATATCCATTGGATATTATCCAAAAAGGATATCATCATTTCTAAATTTAAATTTCAGATTTTATTTGAAGGATATCCACTTTTCTTTTTATTATTACCTATTATTCAACTTTTATTTGCGGTTTATTTTGGTTTGCTTATCCATATCCCAAAATGTGAAATTTGACACGTAGACATAGTCCGCGGAACATTTGATTGTTTGTATTAAATTTCGACTGATCAGTGTTGTGTCAATTATATGCAGTGGATATTTTCCGAAATTGGCACTCACTAAAATGAAACACTACTTTCATCATTTTCTTGAACTAGTTCAACAATGGCGACAGTTCAACAATGAGTCCACTGTGGAGTGGAGCCAAGAAGAGAGAATCGGTTTTTGTGGGCAAAACCATCGGGTGTTTAGGTTCTTGAAGCTGTCGGGTCCTGACCAACTTGTTTAATTAATATGCCGTTTGACTTTTAGTGTCATGCCATCCGTTTTGCTCATCAAAACTACTACATAGCTGATCGTAACTCTGGTTTGGTCCACTCACACCGTGCTGTACAGTAGAGTAGTCATTGTTGAACTACTTAGTTCAGATAAATGGCAGAACTAAGGCTCCATGTTAGTTGGTCCACCTACCCACTGAAGTTTGAGCTTCGTGTTCCCAAAAAGACATCGCACTGAGTTGCAGTACATTATTACTTCCTGAATTTCCATTGGCATACTCGTACTTGAAAAATAAAATAAATATTGAAACCTTCTTTGAGGGTATGTTCTTTTGTGCGGTCATTACGACTACATTATGGAGAAGTCGTAACATAGAATTATACATCATTGAAAAAAGTTTTTAAATCTTTCCTTTAGTACTGTATTTTTCCGCTAGCATCAGCGATTCATCAAATCGTTCCTTGAAGATTAGTAGTTTTTGGGACCATCATGTAGGTTATATAACAAATGCTACAATTTTTAACCTTTTGTTCTACCTACATTATTTTAAAATTGATTAAAATATATATTTCATTTAAATAAGTAGATTTTTAAATATTTTTTCCAATTTTACTTTAAAATCCCAAAACCTAAGGTGGTGCAAGGGTTAGAGCATAGACTAAAGAGTTGGAGTTCTAACTCTTTAGTCTAGTTCTAACTATTCTAGTCTAGTTCTAACGTGGTTAGGGTATCCACCTCCGGTACTCTAGTTGGTGAGTTCGCCTCCCACTCGTGCTGTGTGGGTTCAGTTTAGGG
>JAQIWH010004017.1:0-18124 GCA_034695005.1 Cryptops parisi
CTAAATATTTTTTGATTTGTCTCAAATTTTTTCCAGAGTTACTACGTTATTAAAGTAACAAAATAAAATACTGTGCGATATAAAATTCAAAAAAAATTTTTTTTGGACACCCCTACTATATATATATATATATATTTTTTTTGCAAGCTTCCCTGGTGGAATGTTATAACAAAAAAATTAACAACACTTGAAACCGTGGGCACTTATTTTTGTTTGCACCTTAATGGTGAGGTTTACTGAATAGTAAAACCCACTTAAAACGATTCTTCTTTAAAGTGTTTTCCTCCATAGGAAATGTAGTTTTAGTCCCTAAAGTTCAGTGAAATGGACTTTAAATTCCGTTTCGATTTCCCCTTAGAAAGGATTTTCCGTTTGAGAAGTTAGATCTTTGTACGGCAATGTTTCACACTGATTACGTTTCAAAAAGAAAGTTTGTTTTTAACACGTATAGCTATACGTGTTGAAAACTAGCTGTATGCCCGTCAACAATGACGGGCAATATTTAAGTTTTTTTTTCATTATGCAGTTCATTGTTTTAACTCGTGTTGCCTGGCAACAATCAGAGAACGCACAAAACGAGAAAATCACATCCTGTTTTATAGCGTGGTTAGATTATATTGGATAATTGCTTTGTCATAAAGTAGCCAAAATTAAAATACAACATAATATACATTATTTTTATGAAAATAATAATTATATTCATTAAGTTTAAGATTTATTATACTTTTTAAATCAGCTTCACTCGTGAGTAGTTAGTGAGTGAGTGAGTGAGTGAGTGAGTGAGTGAGTGAGTGAATTAAAACTGAGCGAGCTGGGAATTGAACAGATACTGCCATTTACAGTCGTTTATGAGAATATGTTGTTTACTCCAATGTACCAAAAAACGCATAAAACGAAAATAGCATAAGGTCCTCGCATAAATCAAAAACGGCATGTCCAATGTAAATAAATGCACACATATATAAATAATTAAATTAACAAATTGAATCTTGTCGAAACCAAAAATAGAATTACTGTAAACTCGCAAAAATCACATACCGAATTACTCAATGATCGCATCAATTTAAATTTGCATAAATCGAAACATGCAGAAATCAAAAAAGATTTTTTTTGCATTACGTGTGTACAGTACGTACAGTATATCTGTAGGCCAGTATGACAGTATTGCATATGAAAAATATACTTAAAAAGCATTTTAATGTACTGGTTCTATATAAAAAGTTGATCATTCTTTGAAAAAATGACTTGACGTAATCTATTACCATCATTCTGAATTACAGCTGATCATGACACCATGGGGGCATGTTTTCTCGGGGTTCTCCCGTTTCTTTTCACATCATATAACTATATTCAATCATCATCATCTTTACCTCATCATCCATCACTTTGGTGCATCCTGAATTAGTATCTACTTACAGCTGATCATTAAATCAATACGTTATAACATATCGATATAACTTCATAGGAAACTCTACGGGCGCTCTAACAAAATAAAACAGTTTTATGAAACCTGATTTTCTCATACATTGAATTCTATTCACCTGGTATTATTGAAATTGTCATCAAATTCACATCTAAAACGACCAGTCAATTTCATCTCACAACCATATTTTCACTTAACGTAATTTCATTACAACGGTTGCACTTGTAATTACGTTCAATGCCACCCTCAACATGACAAAATAAAAAAAGGGGTACTATGATGACACACACACAGAGACACAAAAGAAAAAAAATTAAGGGAAAGGGGTCAATCGAATTTTCAGCAAGTTGATTGGCTCGGTTATATCCTTGGTTCTAAGTAGGTGGGAAGCCGCGTAAAGGAAGAGAGAAAAAAAAGGAAGTAAAAAAAATTGAGAAGACGACTTAAGGCGACCTAAAATGACTAATCGCATCAAGCAAGAAGGGCGACTGTCGACTCAGCACCAAAGTGAAGACGACGAAGAGGGCTCTCCAAAAGGATGGTTTTCTTTGTCGTTTTAATACCTTCTCGGCCGGCTGATTTGTCACGTCGTTACAACTATCCTCAACTACTCCCTGTCTCTTTCATCCCTTTGTGGATCATGCCTCAGCCTCTTCCTGGATGCTGACAAAGCAACCAATCGCAGCCTGCCACGTCACTAGGCCGCGATGACGAGCGGCGGTTGGCACGTTGGACGAAAGCGAGATGAGGATTACCAAACTCGCTAACGACCCGTGACAACTTTATTCGATTTAAAGTCGATGGTGGACGTGGAAAACCAAACTGCTGGCTTCTTTTTTGCTAGCGACTGGAAGGTAATTCTAACCAAGTTTCAAAAATAAGCTTTCTTAAAATGTCATGTTTTTTTTTGGCAGCAAAACCAGAGATTGCCTACCTGAGGTTAAAACTACGTTTCGAAGAAAACGGAGGTTTGTTTTCATCTTGTTATTTAAGTTTTGAGTTGTTTTTAAGTTAAGTTGTTTTCACAGCATTATTTATTTAATTGTATTTGCATCCCTTAGGTATAATCTACCTATTCCATATTTCCACCTTTAATAATGTAGTATTACAAGATGTAAAAAAAGGTACTTTAAAACTACTCAAATTATGTTATTTATATTACTAAAATTGTTGTGAGACGAATGTGACGTCAATATCGATGTTAAACTCGATATAATCGAGTACTTTAATTTTTGTCCCCCCCCCCCTCTTTGGTATGCATCGTAGATTTGACCATGAAAAAACTTGACTGAAAGATAAAGAAAACATAGAGTGTGACCACTGACTCGCCCCTGCTGGTTACCATTTGTGAGTCAACAACCGTCTTAATTAAAACTCTATAATTGATTTGAAATGTTAAACAAAATAACTTAGTTTAAACAATGATCCGCGTGAATGGACATATTTCATATCTATTATATACAGGGTGTACACACATTTTCTGAAACGTTTAAAATTACTGTTCAATTACAATCCACATTTCAAATTATACAATTATACCCTTCGAGATGTATTTATTATTAAAACATTAAAAAAACATTATTAAAAAATAAATATTAAATCAGATAATTATAAACGGTTGCAATGTCTGATAAAAAAACTAAAAAAAAAAAAAAATTTTAGAAATCGAAAGAGACAGTCGCAAGATTAACGTGTGGTGTGCGTTATGCACAACTGTGGCATAAGCCCATTTTTATACTCTTTATATTAGCTTTACTTGTGAGTGATAGTGAGTGAGTGAGTTGTGAGTTTCTACATACAATACAAGACGATGTCGGTGGATTTTAATGAATGAGGTGTCCATGGATTTATTTATCTTAGTATCACGAGTGTCACTACCTATATGCTAATCATTAAAAACCAATAGGGTGGACGCCATATGCCAGTATATAAAGAGTATGCTTAAAAATAAATTTTAATGTGCTGTGCTTGTTCATTGCTGAAAAACCATCACTGGCATCAATTACCTCGATATGTTAGAAGACTTCCTAGTCCCACAAGTTGCACATCTGCAGTCAAACGTTATTTTTCAGCAAAACGGGTACCTCCTCATTGGAGTCTGTAGGTCACAGCTGCCATTGCCACCGTCGACGCGGGAATGCTGTTGGGGAAGAGATCGAATATCTCAGATCGAATATCTCTTCGCTCCACAGACCTTTTATAGAAGTCTATTGAAATGTTGGTTTAACCCAAATAACCAAAAAAACAAACTTCTTGATTGAACCTACCAGACACTGCAAACTGTTTGTAATCATCTGATTTAATATAGTTTGAAATGAAAGAAAATGTGTGTACACCCTGTATAACTGACCAGATTCCTTTGTGTATCTATTTGTGTGGAGCGCTTAATAAAAATAATTTCATGAAAGCTCAATCCAATATCTTTCCAACGATATACGATTCTATGCTACGGCTTTCATAGTTTAGTCGCAATGTCACGCGAAAAATAAAGCACCCTAAAAAAAAGTTGCAAAACTATGATTTCTCTTGTACTTGTGCCATCTTTTTGTCTTAAGTGAACTTTTACGACGCATGATTGCAACAACACATTTTTTCGGATTTGGTCTGAAAATCTGCGGAAAAGCCAAATAATGTTCGTATCACAAATTTTAATTTTTTCCTTTCTCCGTTTATTTACATTTTCACCGAACCATTATGCACCGAACTGCTCGTGTACTTGTAAAATGATTTTACAACTTTTTGAGGGTATTTTTATTTGCGTGATAATTGTGACTAAACTTTAGAAATTTTATCATACATCAATCAGAATTATACAAAATTAGAAAGATGTTTAATTGGGGTTTCATGGAGTAGTTTTAGTTCACGTCTAGCTTAAGCGGTTCATGAGATATCGCTCTTTGAAAATTGTCGACAGTTTTTTTTTACCCATCCTGTATAGGAAATACCAACGTGAGAGTAAGCAAACCCTGTAACTAAAATGAAACTTGTAAAAACAAATAAGTAAAAATAGTAAAAATAAGTAAAAAAAAGGTATCTCAAATTTAAGTTATTTTCCAGAGATAACTTTAGTGAAACTACTAAGACGTCTTGTCACACGCAAGAATTGTGCAGGTTTAGTTATGGCAACTCAGGCAATTTTTTGACAACTGTGACGTTAGCTCCTTCCACAACCAATTAAAACTGGTTGGCAAGAAGCTGACGTCAGAGTTGTCCACAAATTGCTGGAGTTGTTTAACCAAATCGTGTCTATTAATACTCTGTCTATTGAAAATTTTAAAAAAGTTGACATTTCTTGATTAATCCAGCTTGCCTATTAACGGACAATAAACATCGCAGAATAAAATAATTAATAACGTAACAAATGTTCCACGATAATACCGAAAATTATAATCAACATGACTCGTCTAGATTGTTCATATACTGCAACGTTTGGACTAACCAACTGAAATATGTTTCCTGATGCAAATGAATGTAATATATTAACTGTCAATTACACAGTTAATTAATAACTGACTATGATCAACCTAGTTTTCCAATGGTGTGACTCGCATTCCACCGAACCGGAAAATCTCTTAAAAGGAGAAAACAAAGAACCATACGGCGTAAAATCGAATATACACATCCAAACCAATTTCGATGAATATTCACAACCCAAAGTTTGGTAACGAATGATTAGCAGAATTGAGCAAATTGATAAAGCTAACAATAAACAAGCATTTCAAAATCTCGCTCCCTTTTAAAACTCGGGAGTTTTGGAAACATCTAATTTGTTGCCGAAAATTTCGTCGTTGTCGTCGTCATCGTCAAAACTGATTTGCCAAATCAAATTCCATTCGCCTAAATCAATTCCAATTAGTTCGATTTAAGTCGCTCGCGTTCACGATGCCAATGTGTAAACATGACGTGTTTATGCGCGTGAACACGAATTTTCGACACGCAAAGCATCAAACAAATGTCCCGAATCGACGCCATCATAAACTGACCAACCATCATCCATCACGTGACATAACAATAACGACTCAAAACCCGCGTTTCCCAACCACCCGATAAACATTACAAACAACCAATTCTATTCCTACATTTTTCCTCTCCCCTCCCCCTCTTTTCTCAATACAACTATTTTTAATGCAAAATTTAGACATACAGTTAAATTAAAACTTAGAAATCCTAGTTAATGAAAA
This sequence comes from Cryptops parisi, assembly GCA_034695005.1. Taxonomy (NCBI): domain Eukaryota; kingdom Metazoa; phylum Arthropoda; class Chilopoda; order Scolopendromorpha; family Cryptopidae; genus Cryptops; species Cryptops parisi. The sequence goes on from JAQIWH010004017.1 coordinate 5,605, forward strand.
ATTTATGTCGGGAACATTAGGAGGGAAAAATTTATAATCGCACGTGCAAATCCCTCAGGGTCGTTTGGTTGGGAGGGAAGGGGGGGGGTCAGAGTTTTGGTGCATTGCTGGGTTTAACCTACATCAAGTTTGCGGTCTGTGTCGCCATTTATGTCGGTGGCGCATTCGTTCCACTTTGGTAGCCAAATTCTCAGCGAACCTTATTCCTATACCATCTGGCATGTATCAACTAACGCAGAAATTTTATGATTCATTCTTCCTCCCCCCACCCCCCTCTGTTCTCTTGCACTACTGCGTTACTATTTCGACGCGAAGATAACCCGGCGCCATCTGTATTCAATGAAGCCACAATTACCGTACATAAACTTTACAAGCTCAAAAGGCTCAGCGCGCATTCATGACGAGTAACGCCACTTAATTTCTTCGCAAACTTGATTAAGAATTATATATACACAGAACGAGCCAAAAAAACTTTACTTTCACCCACAGTAACTAGATTTCTTATCTCTACGTTCACGCAAATCCCAAATAAAATTCAACAAATCCAAATAATAATCCAAAATTATTATGCATCAAGGGAATTCTGATACAGTTCTCGATTTATGAGACATTTCATGTGAACTTCGCATAAATCAAATACATAAAAATAAATAAATAAAATTCCAGTAAAATAAAAAAACTTAATAGAGATATAAACAATACGGAGAAGACCAAAAACCCTTACTAAGGTGCGCAAATCTAACAAAGTACCGACGTTTCGCCTTTTATTCGAAAGGCTTTTTCAAAGTCAAAACACAGACAAAACACACACTAATGACACAAACAGCAAAAATATTAACGACTATAAATTTTCAAACCAAACCGTCTATAATTTGACATTGCGGGTAATAGGGACACTTTTGTGCTCCACAAAATAAAATCGTATAATAACGAAATTTTCTCAAACATCTGAGAATATGTTTGAGAACATATTCCGGATATTAGCAACCGGATATTAGAACCGGATATTAGCAAAATTGCATTTTAAATATTTTTAAAATCGTTTAATTCTTGCAAACGAATAAATAAATAAAATTGAAAATTGATAAAAACGAAAAACGGTGATTCTTCATTTTGATAATAAATTTCAAAATAATGTACAGGGTGATCCAATTTTTTTATAATCGTTATTTAATTAATAATTTTAAAGTTACATATAAATGAAGGGCCTGGTGTAAAAATGTGTCAAATAACATTTTTAGACAAACACCTTTGAAGATCTAAAATTGCCTTGCTGTTTATGAGCTACTTCACACTTTTTGTGCTAATATCTTTGCACAAATTGGTGTTTTGTCCAAAATTATGCATCAGGAAGATAGAATCACACGTAACAAATTCAAAATTGCTTTTAGGTCATTTAAAAAAATGCTACTTAACACTTTTTTACATCAAGCCCTTCAAATAGGTTTAATACAACCTATTTCTACAAAGCTACTTGTTTCAACAAGTAGCTTTGTAAAAACAGAAAAAAGTACAAAAGATACTATGATAACTATGAAAGTCATACACTTTCTACTACTCTGCATACAAAAGTTTATGACAAAGATTATTTACCATCAAAGCATGTTCCTTAAGCACAACGTTTACAACAGCAAACAACACTTTTGTTTTATTTTCATTGTTCAACACTTATTATAATTCAGTCATCTATTCCAATTTTAAAAGCTAAACGAAAATACCTTTTTCACCATTTACCCATCAAACAAAAGAAACCCACGATGAAAATAAAAATACAAAACAAAACCTAAAATATCCGAAATAGAAAAAGGAAAAAACCCAACCAAAAACCGAAACGATACATCAAAAGTCAACCGCTCTAAATTCACCTCATAATCCTTTTCTTCTAACGTTTTCGAAACAGGGAATGCAACAAGGAATGATTGGAATGCAGGTGTGTGTCTCGTCCGTGCATTCTTTTTCTCACCCACTCACACCAATCTCCTGCAGGTGGTGGAGAAAATCCTTCAACTTTCTACCCCTTCATACATTTTTTTTTTATATTTTATATATATATATATATACATATATATAAAAATGAAAAAGACCCATCCATCCATCCGGTGCATCATTCACGTAGTCTGGAAAAACCGGACCCCGACGGATATTATATCCCCCACCCTTTTCCCTATCTTCTATTACACGCTCCGTCAGTTGTTGGATTCGACGAAAAAACGCTTTCCAACCCCAACTGTCAAAAAATCTGTCACGTGACGAGACACCCGCAACCCAACCCGAGGTTTTTTCTTCTTTTTTTACTACTACTTCTTTTACGTTCTGGTAACCAACGAGAAATCCCACACACAAATCTCGGTCGACCGCTCGTAGGTTCCGCAAAAATTTTAAGGGCTCCCGACATTGAAAAACGACCCACAAAACTTGCTACGGTACAAAATGTTGAAAAATAGCCGTTCCCTCTGAAACACGGGTTGCTGCTCTTGCTATGAAAACAAAAGGAGAAAACAAATTCCGACAAATCTATAAAGAAAATCGGTGAAAGTAAAAACCTTACATTTGAAACGCTGTATAATATTAACTCTTAAGTTTTAATCGTGTTTCCACTTCCAAAATTCTTGTGAACATATATCATTGCTTTAAATTAGCAATTACTGTATATAAATTTGTTTCGTTGTGAGCGCTTTCTTGCTTAGTTACAGCTTTCCTGCTAAACACGTCAACTATAGCTTTGTAGCGCTTTCCTGCAAAGCACATAACTACAGGTTTGTAGCACTTCCCTGCTCAACGCAGCGCAGAGCTACAACTTGGTATTGCGTTCCTGGGAGTGCGTTCCTGCTCACCACAGCGCAGAGCTACACTTTGGTAGCGCGTTCTTGGGTGGCGCATTCCTGCTAAACACAGTGCATAGCTACCACTTTGTAGCTTAAAAACACAGCACATAATAGCCACAGCTTTTTGAAATTTTCCACAACTGACTTGAGGTTGATCCATCATACAACACAGGCTATACAATTTTACACCATAAGTAAAAACATATAATTAGAGAGAAGGATGTAGAAAAGAGGATGCAAAAAAGGACAAAAAATTCGTAAATATGAGAAGCTATGTGTTGCGATTATAGAGCAACTTACAACTGTCTTACTATGAAGAGCAAGCTCATAAATACACTACAAATATAAATACGCTACATTTGTTTTATAGAATTTATTGCGCAAAAAAAAAACGTGTTTGTCTAATTATTAAAATAAAACAATTGACTAGCTAAACAAAACATTTCATTTTCATTTACATAAATATAAACATACAATAGTATTCTTGATCAATATGGAAAACATACAACAATTGAAACATGCATTATGTTCGCCAATAAATAAAACTTTATTTTGATATACATATTCGAACCGTTAAAGATTAATCTATTACGAAAAATAAAATCTCAGTGCCATTTAAAATTCAATCCATAAAAATTAATAATTAAAATCGCTTTAAATTAGATTAATAGTGGTTACTCTGATTAAAATCGAAAATGTTTAGCGCTAATGAACATTGCATTTGTCAAGAACAGAACTCCATTTAACTTCATCCGAATATTAAAACTATCACTACAGAAAAAAAATCAATTGTAACAGAAGCCAGATTTCTAGACGAATAATAATGACCCTACTATGTGTTAATTATCTATAGCATTTGTCACGTGCAGAACTTAGCGATTAAAACGCAAAGTGAATTTATATTCAACAACCACTCTTTTTTTAAGGTTCTTGAAAACCTTTACAAAGTTTATTGGCTATTTGAAATCAAAATTTTATATACTGTACTATATTGCATTTGTTGAATTCGGAAATTTAAATTTTAAATATCCAAAATTACACTTTGACGCGATTTACACGTAAAAAGCACTAAACCTGTTTTAACACTACACCCAGTATAGTATCATTTCTCAAACTGAATGAAACTTTTTGAGATATCATCGTTGAAAATTGGTTGAAAAGATGGATTTGATTGATACCATGCTCCTGTTCAAATGGGTTAAAAATACCGAATGTGTGTTTTATACACTACAGTAGTGCTGCAGGTAAATTATTGATCAAAGCACGATCACTGTCACTTAACTCAATAAAATCGCTTGTGAGAAATTACACTCATCGAACGTAAACAACACGTTTTGTACATTTCCCCAAACTCGTTTTGACATTAATGGTTACATTTTCATGGCACATTTATAATCGATGTTAAAAATTTAACAACGGTAACACATCTGGGGCTCTCGTTCCTTTTACAAAATCCAGTAGCAATTTCGAGTCAGCACTAAAACACACTGAAACTTCCGACATACAAAATTCACACGTCCCAACTTTGGTTTCTATTGCCATTAAAGTGTTCAGATTGCAATCGTCCTTTTGGTGTCGCAAACGTTATGCTACGAAGCGTTAACTTTCAAATTAAAGCATTGTGACGTGTGTAACCTACAACAACAACTAATACGCTCGTATTTATACAGTATAATTAATAAGTATGTTGTGTGAAATTTTACTAAAACCGTGGTTGAGAGAGCTCAAGTTTAATAATATAAACGATTGCGAGAATAATAATGAAAATATACAACTATGCTAAATTTAATAAAATAAAATGTTCCGCGAACTATGTCTACCTGCACAAAATTTCAGCTTTCTGGAATATCGGAAAGTGAGCCAAACCTCAAAATAGACCGTAAAGTTGATGAATCCAAAAAAAAAAAAAACGCACGCGCACAAACAGTCAAGCAAAAGCTAAACGTGTAATTTAAAAAAAAACTTCGCTGTTTAGTATAACTTTTCGTAGTGAAGTGTACGAGTAAATTCGGATAAATCCATTTTTCACTCTCAACAATAAACGTGTGCTCAGCTGAATTAAATGTGGTAAATTATACATGATACTGTTTATGTATGTATGTATGTATGTGTGTTTATTTACAACAATGAAAAACGAAGATATAGCTCACAGCATCAGCAACACTACCTGAAAAAAAACGACTTTTCACGTGCCAATAACTCAGAATTGACACGACATTTATCCCTGAAAATTTGATAGAATTAATTGTCAAGGGTGACTAATCTGTGCACCAAATTTCAAGTCCCTTTGACACACGGAACGTGGTTAAAACTGACATTGAAACAGTTAAACTATTTTGACGTTTGTTTAAGACGCCAAGTGAAGTTGAATAAACTGTTCCAAAAATAAAAAGTTGTATGACAACCACCAATTAAACAAATTATAAGTTATAAATTATATACGTATATATTGAAAACCGTCGATAAAAAAAAGGTTAACTCAATATACTGTATACAATATAACATTTTAATGATCATTTTTTGTATTTGTAAACTGAATGTCATTTTACTTCTGCTCCACTTTAACAACAAAATGTTTAACCATTTAGTGCTAATTTTTATTTCATAGCCAATCCATCATGCGACCTTTATTAATAGCGACAAGCTTATTCGTCCTCCATTACCATTGAATCACAACTCGCACGTCCGTGGAAAGCAGCAGCCATTTTGAGGGAATAATGGTCCCACTTCATGTGGACCGGTACATTTAGGCCCTTCCTAATGAATATTTCACATTTTCTCTGTTTCGCATTTGCATTTTCAACGAGCATACTTTCAACCTCTTGTTCTACTTACAATTCCGAGTGTGACACCTGACTAAACACAAAACTTTTAACTTTGCCGACCAAATTCTCACACCACAAAAATAAAAAGAAAAATAAAATAAAAAGAAAACGACTAATGAATAAATAGCATTGAAGAAAATAGCCTTTCATTCGATCAAACCACCGCCCTTTTATGTCAAATGGCACTAATAACCACCCCATGAAACGCCCTAATTGTCTCCAATTAGTGCTTTCTCTCAATGCCAGAGGACTTTGGCCTTCTTAAGAGCATCAAACCAGCACACATTTAAGCCATAAGACAAACTTTCATCCGAAAGCGGAAGAAGCAAAGGTCGTTCACGGATGGTGGACGACCACTTGGTCTCACTTTCAGGTACATCGTCGAGTTGTTGTTGCCTAATTAATTTTGTATGCATTCAAAAGAGAAGGCCAAAGAAGAAAGATAAATGCGGTTTGACGACGCATCGATAGGCAATTTCTTTCCAAACGAATGAAGCAGTCGCCTAGCAAAGAAATCGTCCTAGTTGTCGTCATCTTTGGCTCTTGATGAATATGCAAATGTTAATGGCTAGCTGCTGTTTCCATTCCTCGTTTCATCAAGTGTGTTATTGTCGGTTTTGACTTTTCTCCTATTTTCTTTGATGATGAAAATATATACATGGGTCTTAAATGACACACTGAATCGACACAAATATGCACGTATTTGGGTAAACATGTGTATGCATTTATCTATCACGTTAAAATATACAATGGATACTGAATAATGTTAGACGTGAAACCTATTGATAAATTAACAGAAATCAGTTTTCTTTAATTCATTCACGGTGATTTTGCTATTGAAACAAAATGATAAAAAAATGGAGATTTACTTTACATTTGGGTTGTGTTAAAGCATAGTAAACTAATAATTTAATTAAATTTAAGTGAATGCATTAGATGATGCCACTAAGTCATGATGTAGGCATAGACTAATGAGAATTATATATCGCTGGACCATTTAGAGAGAATTATACAGAACTATGTCGTAAAATCGTCGTTTTTTCAAATTAAAATTTTTACCTTTTATTTAATTTGGTTTTACCGTTGTTTGTGTGTGTATCTGTATGTGTGTGTGTGTGTGTGTGTGTGTGTGCGCCGCACGCTTAAAAATTCTTTGCAATATATTTTGATCAACTACCAGATATCCCAGAAAGCAAAAATTTGAAACGTAGACAAAGTTCGCGGAACATTTAATTCTATTGAATTTTGACGGATCAATGTCGTGTCAATTTTGAGGAAAAGTAACTTAAAGGTGACGTTTTTCTAGTAGAATGTTGTTGAACGCTAACAACCACATACGTCAATTCAAGCATTGTTATAAATAAACATACATACTTATATAGTTTACTGCATACGGATAATCCCAAAGACATGGTAATCCGTGCAATCATTCATTTATTCATTCATTCATGCATTGCTGTGAATCAGCTGGAATAAACAATTAACACATAAATATATTTTCACTTGTTTCAAATAATTTACTTTTAAAATTAAGTTTGTAAACAAAAACAGTATCAAGCCGGGTTAAAGGGTTGTACTTAAAAAACTAAGTTTTTTTCTATTACTTGTTTTTTAACTTAGCTCGTTGTGTTTTTAGACGATTCAGTTAGCACAGTACAGAACAATCCAATATTTTTTGCTATAACATTACTAAGAAACTAAAGACTTTATTTTCTGGGTCGACGACCCATTGTGGGTTTCGAAAACAAAATAAAAAGTAATAAAAAAATAGCAAATAACCGGTGAAATAAATGACAAAAAAACTATTGTTGCTGCTACTTTTATTTTTTTAACCCAAGTTGGTTGCTTTAGTGTTGTTTCTTAACGCGCAGTTTTCATTTGCTTTCCAATCTTGGATCGAACGTGAAACCCTAGCATGTTTTCTCCACCCTTAATCTAACCTTTTCAACGACGACGACGTTGTCGTCGTGTTGGATGAGAAAGCAACGCTTTGTAATTATTTTCCGCAGTTCGAAAAGACATTTGGATAGGGTTTCATTTCTCCTTACCCCCCCCCTCTTTCCCCTCAGTCCTCCTTCGGAATTGTTTGTTGTTTCTTTTCCTTTTCCTTTCTTTTCTTTTACCAAGTCTTGCAATGGGCAATTTCATCAGCTTCCGTTTGCTTGTGTATCCAAGGATCAAATTATACCTCTACCAATTACGCGACTGGAGACCAAGTATCGTAGATGGTTTCCAATCAGTGGTTTGTCCTTCTATCTATTTATATATCAACCCCCTTAGATTTGAAAAAATAATAATAATAATAAAAGAAAGGATATCCTCTCTTGTGTCGATTGATTGAGCAGAAAACGAAACCCTCATTTTATTTATTTATTTAGTTGCAATTGTCTTCAGAACCTTCAATTAGAAATGAAAAGTCTTCGATTCATGAAAGTTCCTTATAAGCAATTTTCCTATTATATAAGGATGTATCAAAAAGTAAGTATAAAAAAAATAATGATATAGACGCACTTCATGTACACCTTTATTCATATTTTCATCTACTTGTCCAATGCCTGTAAACACTTCTTGAAACATGTAGAAAACTTATCGATATATTGTTATCGTTCGTATATATCGTTATCTTCCAATTTTGTTTGGCATTTTATCAAAAAAAGTGATAGCCGGATGTGAATAACCACTTTTTTGGGTGAAATAACATTCAAATCAATTTCGAAATTCTGGAACTAAATTTCGGTAAACTTGAAATTGAAGAACGATTCCAAACCAAACGATACTGTTTAGTTTAGTTTACTGTGAAAACGCTAGTCCTGGAATGGTTGCAAAAAAAATGGAACAAATTGGTCATGAAGGGGGAAGGGGTATCGAGAAGTTAATCACACGTTTCAATAAGTGTTTAAAGGGATTTAGAAAAGTATGTAGAAAAACGAATGAAGACACCTTTACAGTAACATACATAATGGGGGTTCACATTATTTTTTTTTGCTATAATAATAAAAGCTTTGATAACTATCTGCGCATCGCTGATTCCAAATATGTTATTGTCAAAACTCAAAATGTATTCTATTTCCTACTGAAAAGCACTCTCCAAAAATCACGTTTATATGCAAAGTCTATGGTCGAATGAATAAAAAAACGTTTCTTGAAAAATTGTGTTTTTGAATTAAAAACGTTTTATTTATATATTTATTTGTTTAGTTTTTAATTTGACGGTCCTCAAAGGACCAAATACACCAAAAAAAGCAAGAGACGTAGCAAATGGTAAACATAAAATTATCAAACAATTTGGGAAATAAACTCTTCAATTATTGACTACTGCACTCAGTTATTGTTTGTTCTTTTATTTTTGATTCGTGTTCGAAAAACAAAAATGTAACTAACATAACCGAGGACTATTTTACAAGAAAAAAGTGAACATTTTAACTACACGAAAACAAAAAAAAATTAAATAAATAAATGAAAAAAAAATGCTAGATTTTGAACTAAAGTAGAAATACACTTACAACACACAAAAAGTCTACAACTTTTGGTCGTTTTATCCCTCAACTATATAGATCGTTGGAAGCAAAAGAAAAAAGAAGCGTGTCTATAACACAAGTCACGGGAAAAAAGGCAGGTGAAACTAAGGAAATGGCAATCGACTTTCAACCGTAAATCACGGATCGAGTTTACGACCGCTTAGAGGGTGCTCTTGGCAAAAGATGGTGCAGTTTAAGAGAAACTAATAGCAGCGTGTCGAGCCTAAACTTTAAAAGGAAAAGAGAACGAGGAAAGAAGAAGAAGAAAAAAACGCACGCGCACACGATTAGAACCAAAAATGGGAAAGAATAGAAAACGATTTCCGAGAGAAGGACCCCCCGAGTAGTTAGACGAAAACGCTTTAAATATTCTATCAGCTCCTAGCGATTGGACTAATGGTTAATAAAAGAAAACTGATTTCTTTTTCCCTTCATGTCTTAGCCTTGAGACGTTAAAAAAAAGTTTACGAATAAATAAAGACACGAAGAACTACACGTTTTTTTGCAATAGAACTTTAAATAATGTTTTACTAAAATTTACCAATGAAACACGTTGATGTGTTTGCGATATTATTTATTGAAATCTGTGAACAAATTCATTAATCTAGTTGGCTATAAATTTAGTTAATATGAAATTTCATGTTTCCCCAGTTGCTGAATACACCATATGTCAAATCATTGTTACATACAATTTACTGTATACTTATTAAATACTTCAATTCAATATGTAGTTCATTATGTATGCATTATGTAGTTCATCATGTAACACAAGAGCTACTATAGTAAATTAATGATGTTACTTTCGTTTTTGTAACAAAAGCGTATAAATATTTTTGTAACAATTATAATTGAAGGGGTTCGGGCAATTCAATGAGAAATCATATTTTTGTAATTGTTTAGGAAAGCTGTTTTTCTGCTGAGAAACACCATTGAGTACCATACTGAGCAACACGGTAATTCTCTAAATAAAGCTGTCATTTTCTCGGAAATCCAGAAAGTAGTAAAGTAATTAGCTAGAAACAGTACTGGGGGACAGTTTGATGTAAAAATGTCATTTTGCAAAAAGCTAGGCTTATCATTATACTCATTGCCCGTAGCCCTTCAATTACATTGTATAGAAGTGAATACTGTAATGTTAAAAGTCATGCTTCATGCTGAGCAACTAACACGTGCAGGAAAGCCTACTTTTCTTTATGTACATTTCATTTGTATATAATTTCTGGTACGATTTACAGATTTAGTATAAAAAACACATTAATAACAATAAACCCAATACCATTTATTTTTTACAGAAACTCACTTATACAACTTCACTATTGTTAATTTAATTATTTCTATTAGAGTAACATTCAAACTCACCTATACAATAATAAAATCTGTATATTGTTATACAAAGAATAATTCTATGTGTATTATATATGTTCCTACTTTTAAATTTCCACAGCCTTTGTATGTTACTTTACATTTATATCCAAACACCTACTCTCAAAACTTCCATGAAACAAAAACATTCACTATTCACTTTTTGTTTTCATGATAACCAAAAAATATTTGATAGTAGATTATGATAAACAATTTTTTTTTTCATTTTTATAACACGAAAAGAAAAACAAATGAAAGAGCATTTTATCATTTCTGCCCCAACTGAAATTGTTTTCATGTTTGCATTTCTGCCCTCAAGACCTTCCAAGACGACATACATGAAATTTAAAATAAACATTCTTCGTTGCAATATGATTAAATAATCATGATATCCCTATTGTTTTATAAAACTTGATCTTTATTATCGTACCCGTTTATACTTGACTTGTTTACTTATGCATCTACTGTATACATTCATAAACTCGAACATGGTTAATAGTATTGCCTGTTATTATCGATTAAAATAAACAAAATCAACATTATCGTTTTCCGAAACGTATGTTATGCAACATAATCAATTAATAATACAGTAGTAATGACTCAAACAGTAGTCAATAAAATAGTAACAAAAGTAAATAGTTTAGAATATTTTAGATATTGTATATTATTATACAGTATAAACACGTTAATGGTGTGATGTAAAAATGAAAGAAACTAATCACATATGACATGTCACATACTGTGTGTTCTGTATATATGAAGCAATGACTTTATACGTTAGCAAAAACTCTCCTAAAAACACAATAGCGAAATTTTGTTGCACATTCCGAGTATTTAGAATCGCACTTTAGTGAAATTGCATATAAGAAACTCGCATATCTTGTTACAACATCCACATACAACATAATTGAAGGGCCTGGTGTAAAAGTGTGTTAAGTAAGCGTTTTCTCAAAAATGATCTAGAACCATCGTCGCATGTGTTAAGTGCAATTCTATTTTCCTGACGCATAAGTTTGTGTAAAACAACAATATGTGCAAAGATATTTTTTATATTTTAAGATATATTTATTTATTTATTTAAAACTTGTACTTAATCTTGTACAAGAAAAGTACAAGATTAAGTACAAGAAAAGTGAAGTAGCTCATAGACAGCAAGGCAAGTTCAGATATTTAAACGAGTTTTTCTCGAAATTGCAAAAATGTTGCTTAACATCCTTAATAGGGTGGTCCTTATTTTTAAAGTGTTGAAAAAATGGATGGGACACGTTCTGAATTTGTTCCATTATAAAAAAAAATTATTTTGTAAAATTTTGTAGTTTCGAACAATATATATGGGTCGTTACCAGGATCTAAAATATCGCGTGATTAATGCTACCTGTATTTCAAATCAATCTTTCAAACTATCAAACTATGGAAGCAATATCTAAATGGACCGTTCAGACCGTTCAATTCAATAAAACAAAAAACAAATGTAATCTAAAATAAACCAAATTTTGAGAATATTACTTTTTCAAATACTGAAACACGATAAGCTGTTTCAACACGATAAGCTGGTGCCTTTATTTAAAATAAAACTTTTGTTTTTCCCCTTACTATGTGTCAAACCAATGTTTCCCACTCTGGTAGCGACCTCTAAATATCATCTGAAATTCACAAAATTTAAAGAATAGTACTTTTTATAAATAAAGGCTTGCCCAGAATAACGTTGCAAGGGCCAAAAATTCAGTATTGAAATTATTATGAAAAGCCGAGCTTCATACATAAGCCAAGCTAGAACCGCCAACAGGCAAACTTATAACTATCTAAAAAGACATACAGTATTGTATATCGTTTTGACATTAGTCACCAAATATATAATCGTCAATGTTTTGCTGAATACTTCTCTTTCAATTTACTCAGAACTTTGTAAACATTTAAAAAAATTGTTAAAAAAACATGTAATCCACTCAGAAAAATTTTAGAAGAAAGGGGAGAAGGAGAAAACATGATT